>JAPMAG010001190.1:0-12906 GCA_036584685.1 Rhyacophila sp. Rhy_31_5 | reverse complement strand
CCGGGATCCCCGCATGATAGACGTGCGCGCTACCAACTAGTCTAATGGGGACGACTTTTCATTATTCGTACATATTTGTTATAAATAATAAGTACAAAAACTCAAATTTAACTTTTATAAAATCAATCTCATTGCTTTGAAATTATTTAAATTAAAAAAAAAGATAATGTAAATAAATAGACTTACACGGATGTATTATGTTTTCTCCTAATAAGATCAAATTCCTAAAAGATTTTTTTCAAAACACCATTTTTTATTATTTGTTAGTCAGTAGTATCTTAAAAGGCCTAGGAAGCGTGAATATTGCCCTCATTAATCATTATTTACGTACCGAATGCAATCAAATTTTATCCCGGAAATCTCAATTTTCTAAATATAACTTTTCCCGCTTGGCGATATTCCAAAAGATTTTTTTTTTGATACACACATATTTGAAGAATATAAACACTAGTATTTATATGAATTTATTTTGCAAGCCATATAACTGTATTTCAGTATAAAAAAGAGGTTCTCGAATTTCATCAAATGAAAAATTTTCGTAATCAAATTGGAATCACCCTTGTTAGCACTACATCATCGGCGTCAGTTATATTTGATTTACTGCTGAATTAAGGCATTTTATATACGAACCGTTAAATCAGTACCTGCGACCCATACGGATGCAATTTCAACACATAATGTATTCTGGACAACCAAAAGCTTTTCTATATTATGTAGTATATTTATCGCATCTTACATTTTCAATTTTTTCAGTAGTAGGACTTTTGTCTTTCTACCACCACTAACAAACATCACCACTTATTAAACTGGCATAATCAACTTCTTAAAAAAATCAATTGCATCTTTATGCACCTATTATACAGATAATATTTCACTGACACTAATAAAAAATATATTTTTTATGACCATATTTGCTCCGAAACGAAGCATATGGATCTTCACAATGTGAAGATAGTTTTGACAGTTTATTTTTTTACGAGTAATAATTGTCAATTATTAGCTCAGACGTTACGGGTTCCTGTCCTGGCTTTAATAAAAATAAATAAACATTTGAAAAAATTTGTAACCAGGCCGGGCTTGAACCTGGAATCCCCGCTTGATAGGCGTACACGCTACCAATGTGGACGATATTTAATTAAAGCATTTTAAAATTTTATTCAACTTTTAAATGCTTTAGAACAAAAATGATTCTAATTTAACCTTTTCTGTGCCATACATAATGTCACAACACGGCAAACTGTGAATTTATCAGTAACAAATCGAATCCTGATATAAATTTCTTTAAAAAATATAATTCAATATTTTGTTTCTATGTCATGATATTCTTATTGAATGATTATACTCTAGTCAAATTTATTCGTTTTCATATTCAACATCAGAAAAATATTTAAATTTGTCTAGCAAACTAACTCGCTTCTGGCGCTTAATCAGTTTATTTATATTTAATATCTTAATAAGAAACATTATTTTTATTATTTTTTTTTCATGTTTGCTTATTAATGGAAGCTTATAAAAAACAACTTAAACTTTGGTAAATCGATGCTCTATGAAAATGTGTGAACCAAATATTACGCAAATATATGGAGAATAGAATGAGTGTATTGCAATAGAATTAATGATACAATAGACACTGGAGTAAAGTAGAATGGAGTAAAGTGAGAATATGCGTATGAGTCTGTTATTTTCCAAAATGGAGCATATTATACCTTCACTATGTAAAGATTTTCTTAACAGTTCATTTTTAGGACGATTAGGATTTATATCCTGGCTACAATACAAATGTATATACATTTGAAAAAAAAATGCAATGAGCTACGTGACTTGAACCCGCAATTCCCGCTTCCTAGACGGACGCGACCATAATATTACAGCATATAATATTATAGCATTTAGAAGAATATTATAGCATGATTAATAAGTATTATGAGAAATCCATAAAAGTATATGAAAACATTTATAAGATATAATAAATAACTAATCAACAATTAAAATACACAACGATAAAAAGTATAATAAAAATAAAAATCACTTAGACAATTTATTTTTAAAGAAATCTAAAAAGTGAGCTAAGTAATACCATTTTAACGCACTTTTCTTTAATTGAAAGATATCGAAATCCAAGATAATTTCGTTGAATACAGTTATTGCTCTCCATATTGGCATGACTACTGGCAGGTCAGTTTTACATTTTGAGACGAAAAAAAATAATGTTATCGCTATATCAGATAATTATCATGTGCATACAGATTAATAAACTTCAAAATAGGAAGTCTCATTCAGATTATATACGAGCCAAATAATCTACGGCTTAGTAGATCCGTACTATCTTCATATTTTTATACGCTACCTACTAGGCAAATCCGATAGAAAGAGACTCTTCCACTCTCCCTATGACGCCATTATTCTAGAAGCCAAAAATTTATAATCATATACAACATGTCATTATAGGTAATTAATACCCTTAAGTAGCATTTTCCATTTACACTGTTGTATCGGAATACTACCAAAATATCTAATTAACATTTTATATTTCGCTTTACAATTAATTATGTTCAAGCTACAAACAAATCTGACTGAGTTTTAAGGAAATTTATCAATTTCATGACAAATCAACGTATTTATTTTACTTAATTTGATGATAAAAAACTCATTCAATTATTGTCATTAAATTATTCAACAAATGATGGTGAAATTCTTTATCTATAGATACTAACAAAGCCAAAATTTCTGTTTTTACATAAGTACAACAACATTAAACATTAAACTTGAAAATAATTGCCATAATAATGACAATTATTTCCGGATAGAAAATAATCGAGGCCGGACAACCTCAAACAACTAATCTTATATTGGGTTTCCCGTATTCCCCAGATTGGTCCGGGGATAAATATTAGGATAGCTTCGACCGTTAAACGCCACTCACGGATCGTAACAGAAGATTGCCCGTCGGATAAATAGTTACTTCTGATAAGCATACTCTGTGATCGTGTTCTGGGCTTTCAAGTTTAATTCTGAGAAAAGACATAAAGTACAAATAATGGAAACAATGGGAAACTGATAATATCTCAAACGGACAGTTTTTGGTGATTGGATCACTTAAATTATTGACTTGAACTAAAACCAAGTAATAAAGTATACCCAAACAGCAATAAAGTCGGGTTAGTAAGTATCTAAGCCAAACTCGTAGATATGTTTATAACAGAATGAAGTAGAACCTATATCTCGTTAAAATAATACCAAAGTAATGAAGTTTTCAGTAAAACGTTATTTTTTGTAGAACCGGACAAGACGTTTGTACGAAACAAAAATTAAACAAAAACTCATTTAAACGAAGTATATCTTTCAATATAATATAAGTTGTATGTGTTTTATTCACGTCTTGATTATTTATGTTTTTTGTATAAAATGAAAGGACAACACTTTAAAGATTTTTTTTATTCGCTATATAACAATTTTAGCACAATGGAATATTTTGACGGTCCCATAATACATGCTGTAACAAAATTCGACCTGTATTTATAAATACTCGTAGTATACTGACTCAAATATCATTTCACACGGTGTCGAAGTTATATGGTATAAAAAAAATACTAGTTTAAACTGTTTAATTTATTATGCAGCTTATATGTATGGTATTATCTTTTAATAATTGCTACTATATACAAAATGCCTGGGTATGTAATATTAAACATTAAATAAAATAAACATTATCGGAAACCCTTAAAATACTTTTGAAGACCAAAAAACTATTTTGTACTCAATGAAATTATTAAAACATTCGGAGAGGTTTTCAGTTTTATTATAAATGTTAGTTTTATTCATATACTATTATACGTATACTGAACATATTATTTTTTTTAATTATTATTATATGATTGCATGTCTTGCTTAAGTATAGTACATACGAAAATGACTAAATTTCCAGAAAAACATGCACCGCCTATCGATTTTATTATAGTAATTATATGTATATATTGTTTTATTTATGGCGTATAGTATATTGACATGGTTATAATAATTTCGATAAAAATAATAAACGTGAATTGTTTTTTATTACATCAAATTAAATGAATGAAGTTTCAATGATATCTTGCATCAATTGTTATACTTATTAATTATTGATGAATTTAGAAAAATACTTGTTGATATTATATTTACAAAGAACTAACCTAGATAAATAATTTGAATCATTAATCGAAGGCTCTTCGAGGGCTTAAAATTACAAAGCTACGTGGCTTATAACCGCGATATCACTCCCCCTACCACTTACAAATAAGGTACATCTCGTCGACAGATAATTGATGATTAATAACTTTGTCCCGAAAGGTGATCGACCTGCAAAGAGTCCTTCATTTAAACTAATGGCTATAGTCACATCCCCTTTGACATTTTCCTACCGCATCCCTCTCTCCGGCGGATAAATTAATCATTTCTCTCGGAAAACTCGCAGTGGAATGCCGCCGGGCAACCAATCACCGATACCGAGTAAAATCTTGCAAGGAAATAAAATAAGTAGCGACGTTGAAAAAACAAGAAACTTTGTTTGAAGAATGGCATTATTTGTTCATTATAATTTTTTTTTTTTTATTTTTAGACTCTTTTATATTACATTATATTTTCAATTAATTTTTTATCGACTACAATTAACCTATTAATTTATAGAAACCACACTTGATAATAAACATAATACTTTAAAAATATTATTTTTTTTGAGTTTTATTTTATTAATATAAAAATATTGTACATTCTTAAGTGCCATAATTAAAAGTATATAGATTTTTCGGACCCACTACTGAAAAAAACTGTCAAAACAATCTTCACATTGTCAAGATCCGTATGCTTTATTTTGGAGCGGATATGGTTAAAAAAAAAGAATTTTCTCTACAGTCAATCCTTGGTAGCAAGCCATTATATTACAGTAGTGACACAGTTTTTATACATTTTCTCACAAATATATTTATTCCAAGCTATATTTGTGGAAAAAAATAAGGATCAAGTAAATTAAAAGAATCTTCTTATTGTAGAAGATATAACATATGAACATTGTATATTTTTTTACCCGACAACAAGATAAAACAGGTAAGAAATCTTTTAAGGTGTGATCAATAAATAGCACTTAGCATTATTTTTAAAAAAACGCATAATTTATAACGAGTGTTTGCTGGATATTTTATATTCATAGTATTGTATGGTGTGGATATACGTATTTTTTTAAATTCTTATTTTGATCACATTTATTGTATTTTTAATCTATAAATCAGTAGTTCTTTACTAATAATCCACGAAAATGTAACAAGTGGTCCATCAAAACATGAAACATTTGGCGAATTGAACCATAATATAATCCATGTTATTTTATTGTTTCAAGGTTTTTGTAATTGGTTTATTTATAAATAAAAATAACATTTACGCATTTATTTGCATTGCTACTGTTAAGGCGTTGGTGATTTTGGTTCTCCACATTTTTTTTCTAATAAAAAGTACGAAACAAGTTCGAAAAGGTGAAGAATCACTGCCATAGATATAACAATATAGAATTCCCAAGCGTTACGATCAGCTGTTAAGTTTTTTTAACAAACAGCCTTGAGTTTTTGGCAGAAAAATCTTTGTGAATGTATTCATTTTCGTTTAAATTCTGTACGGTCCATGTACATTCAAACTGATGACTATTTTATTTAAATTAATTTAAATATTAATTTATTTCTATGAAAACAATAAAACTATAAGGTTTTAAATTCATTTTATTAAATTAAGGAATGAAATCAAATGTTGATTGCAAATATTTATTAAATGACATAAATTAAATTTAAGCCTTATTCATTTATATAGAAAATATACGTTCTGAGTCCATTTTTTAAAAAAGATTTACTCACTGAACGTAGGCATTAATTTTGGTATTACCTTCAATTTAAAAATATGATGGTCATATTAATCAAAGGTACCATAAAGTTGCTCAAATTAATGAGAAGGCTACAGTAATCTGAAATGTGAACCAGTCAATCATTAATAGGCTACGAAAGTTTCTTCAAACTCAGAGAAAGTTAATTAATCAAATACTATACTGTCAAAATATTCTATGGAATTTTATTTGTGTACGTATAGTTATATTAAATGGTAGCGAATATATACACTGTAGCGTGCAATACATTTGCTAACATCTATATTTAAGACAGGAGTTTCAACTAGAAAAAACAGCTAACTAGGTGAAATCCAGTCCCAAGGTCGAGGAGGAACTTAGGAAAATAGAGATACGTGACTTATCCTCCATCTCATTCTAGCGTCCCCACTTTTACCTGCTCCCCACCAAAGTACCAGCAACACCGTCAGCCCAATATAGAGAGATACAATATATCCGACATAGCGTCTGCCCGGTGGCTATTTCAAGCTCTGACGACGGTGTATTTGGAAGCCAGATGTACGTGGGACGTAGGTGACCCGAAAAAATATCCTTAATTTTTTTCAACAAAACATTTTTTAGTTAATTTCCCTCGCAGCTGACACCGTTTTATTTCGAATTACCCGCGGACTTTTTGGTCAGTGTGTACAAAATATAAATCAGGATTTTGTATGAATTATTATGGCGGGCGAGAATAAAAAAGTTTTTTCTACGAGAAAAAAACATTATTTTCTCTCTTCTCTACTAACTAACGATAAATTTTCCCGATGTACGAATGTGTTGTTAAATGAGATAAAAATGTTTGAGTACAATAAAAAAGGGACTTCGCTACTTGTTTTGGAATAAATTAATGTGCTTTGTGAGCTTTTTCCTGCGTGAAAGATATTTTTTTGAATAATTTTGCTGCTAACTTATAAACTGTCGATAACTTATTATAATTTACAACCATTGAAAGTGTATAATACTGTCACTTTTTATTATACGTCAATTAATAATTACTTATCCTTGATAAAAAATCATTTTAGATTTATTTAAAAAAAATAACATTGCTGTTGATTTTGCAAAAAATCTTGTATATACACCTAAATCTTTCTTACAACTCAAAATTTTTATAGTTTTAGAATGGTTCGTAAAAATCATGCACACTCGTAAATAAAATTGGCGTTAAAAGATTTACCAACGTCATAGAAAAATTCTAATATGTTTTAAATCTGAAATAGAAGCAAAATAGTAAAAAAGAACAAACACTCAATTAATTAGGGTCATAGTACTGGTATTTTTATTTCGTGGAAAACATACTCATATATAATTTTAATGAATTTTAATCATTTAAAAAACATATTTATATCAGTTGTAAAGAATTCTATAAAAAATATGTTATTTGCTGTTAGCTTCTAACAGTAAACACAAAAGCTCTCT
Organism: Rhyacophila sp. Rhy_31_5; assembly: GCA_036584685.1. NCBI lineage: Eukaryota > Metazoa > Arthropoda > Insecta > Trichoptera > Rhyacophilidae > Rhyacophila > Rhyacophila sp. Rhy_31_5. Next base: position 5,591 of record JAPMAG010001190.1, on the reverse strand, counting down.
TTTTCTGAGGCTTTTATATCATTAGAACTACTTGATAGTATTATTTTCAACGATTGCTGCAAATTTGAACATTTCTTTTCTTTTATAGAACAATTGATATTTCAGTAGTTTAAGGTTTGAAAATTTATTAATCGCTGTGTTGCTACTTTAGGTAAATTGTGATATTCTAACATCTTTTATGAAGACATTGATAAATTTAGCTTGTGAGAAAACATCCTTCTTTTTTGTCTAGCACAATCTTTATTTGGATCATGTTAGAAAAAATAATCGCCTAAATTACTGACCCGGTTAAGACTTTCTTCAAATACAATATATCAGCAATAATAGTAAGATTTTCATGTTCACAGTTAATATCTTTTTTGCTTTCGGGATTTCACTATTTCGTCTTTATTAAAATGTTTATCAATTAACAATTTTTTGATTTTTACCAACGTAAGATCGTCAATTTCATATACCAAATGTATGTGAAATTCATATTTTGTCATATTTTATTCATTATAATCATATTTATAGTTTATCTGTTCTTTTCAATGTATGTATTTATTTAATTTTACATTAATGATATGATTTATTAATTTAAAATACCTGACGTTCCTTTTACTTTTACATTCAAAAGAAAACTGTACTAACTTTCCTAAATAAAGCAGTAAATATTATATTTAACATTACACTCTAACTGTTAATAATTACAAGTTTATAGAATTTGTTAATTTTAATATTTTTATATCAAAAGATATAATATATTTATAATTTATTCGTGTCCATGATTGACTCTTCAGCCACATTTATTGTCAACCTTTTTGTATCATTCGTGTTATTATCTAGCCATATTTTACGTGAACCGCCTGGAAGCCGAGCAGCGACAAGAACTCTTTCAAATATCGTAAAATTTAACGTGACTCGTTCGTCGTAGTTTCCTTTACCTCATAATATTTTAGAAATAAATTGTACTATTGCAAAATCTTACGCCTATTTCTAGATCCAAGTATTCTTGGATAATCTTATTTTCAATACTTGCCTATATTATATCGAACTCTAAAAGTGGCATGTGGCTCATACCTAATTTAATTGCGTTCCGCGTGATTTAATAAAAACTTGAAAATTTATATTTTTCCATCTACATACGCATTAATTAGTTAATTACGTTGAGACTGGCAGCCGTACTCGGTCAAAATCAAATGCTGCTAACTCAACATTCATTGCATATACAACAAGTATTGCTCTATGATAGCAAATCGTGACACCTAACGAAATCTCACAATAATAGCATGATGTCTATGGGAATATGTTAAGGGTGTATCTACACGACTATACTTAAATTGCTATTATAATGGAAAGGACCATGCGGCTTTTTATTATACTCAATATAAAGATAAGATGTTGAACTAGACTTTAGTACGTGCTGAAAATGCCTGGATTATATCTCAACCTGGCATGCCTCTTTCTTAATCTAATCAGATTTTTCCTTCCGGGAGGCGATTGAACACTATTTACAGCATGTATTCGACAAAATTACGAGGTGTTACAGTATGACACATAAGAGTGCACAAAGATTATCCAGCGATAAAAGCTCTTATAGACAATACATAGTGTCCACGTGGTCTGGCAAAGAGAGTGACATTGTTTAAAATAACAATAATTTAAGTAGGCTTATATTTTTAGATATAAAAAAATAGTATAGCAGCCCTAGCGAATTATTGAAGTTTTATTTTTTACCTGCTGCATAAAAAGGTTGTTTACTACTACTAGTATAAGTTAAACTTTTTGTTTGAAGTATATGTAAAAATAAAATATAAGTACTTTACATTAAATCTATCCAAACGTTGCTCATTTGTATTGATAAGATTCAGAATATCTTACATAATAAACCTTTTCAGACTGGATATATTAGTATACGCCAGACAACAAAGTTTCAATTATTTAATATTGATGCAACTTAAAAAGTATAAATAAAAATATTTTGAATCGTAATGAAACGGTTATTAATAAATGGATTTACGGTATATGTATGATACGAAGCATTTTATTCAAACATTTTTTTTGCCACACGGTATCATAATCATTAAATTATGAATACATATATTTTTGGATGGGGCCGACCTGGTTGGACGAACATGACAACTGACTCCGCGACTGACTCAAATTACAAATAATCCCAGAGAGAAAATCTTTTTTTAAGTTCAACACTCTTTGCTTATTTTAAGCTTTTAACCTATCGAATTCCCTTGGTCGGTGAAAATGAGGCGAAGTGTTTTACCGGTTTCACTATTTTGACGCCAAACTGTGATTCAATAGTAGCATTTAATTGATCGACTATTCTGTACTCAAATATTTTTTTTTTATATTTTTCATCAGAAAATTAATTTATTTTTGTAAAAAAAGATATATTAATGTATTTCTTATGATTAATGACAATTTTACAAAGAATGCTTCTATTATATTCTCTAATTCTATATGACAAAACATATTTTAACAATAATAAATATTTTTTTAAATTATGCATAAAAAAAGGTAACGTTATCGTTAAATAAATAAAATGACAAAAACAATATATTTTAATTTCTTTTTGTATTATTGTAAATAATAGCAAACTTATCATTAGAACAATTATTTTATTGTTTTACGAAATATACATATTCAACTTTATTTTCTGTTAGCTTTATGTGGATATTCCACATATTTAAATAATATCACAGTTTTGTACACTTGTTTTCAATAAAGATATTTTTAAAAACATACACCAACTTTGTCTGTCGTTTTCAACAAAATTCATAGAAAAATATTTCTTATTTTAATACTCGTATTAATACTACATTTTTTTGATAAATTAAACCATGACATTTTTTTTTTTTTTGTAAATGTATTTCATGTCACTATATATGTACGCCTAGAAAGTGGGGGCACCAAATCAAGGCCCGTGCTGGTTACAAAATTTTTGAAATGTTTATTCATTTGTATTGTAGCCAGAACACAAACCCAAAACGGATGAGCTAATAATTAACAATTTTTACTCGTAAAAAACTATCAAAACGATTTTCACATTGTGAAGATTCATAAGCTTCGTTTCGGAGTGGAAATGATTACAAAAAAAATATCTTATAATATATTAGTAAAAAGACTTACCTAAAATATTGTTGCTATGGTACAAAAAGTGACAAGTAACAATTTTAGCCAAAATAAATTATATATTTCTACGTACTCTTTCACTGGTTCTTTATCACTGCATAACGTATCTATGTGATATTTTGAGTGATGAAAAACATACAACAATATTTAAAATTTATTTCAATTGCACAATTATATAGTAGAAATAACTTTATTATATTAATGGATTTCATGTAACAAGTCTCATGCTATTGCCACTATACAAGTGCAATATTAACGAAATGATTCTACCTATATTATTTATTATATATATATACACTCTATATATATATGATATATACACGAAAAACATAATTTGTAGTGAATTTCATGTTCATATCAAGTTTAAATAATAGTTGAAATGAAATGAAATGAAGCTCTTTTGTGTTATATGTACACTTTCTATAAGTAGTTTTATTACTACTTGTTACTATTATTTTAATTACAAAAAATAGCAATACAGTGCAATAAAATTGCTTTTTATTATATATTCTAAATATAGTTTTGTTTAATAGTATTCATTATTCAAATATCTTAGAAATATCTAATATTGCGACAATAATTCGAGTTAAAGGAAGCTATATCGTAGATCAATCAATCAGTGCAGCACGTAGGCGTCCGACCATTTGATTACATCTTGATAACAGTATCCTGATTGCAGTGGTCATGTTATCAAATTATATCGTTACACATCACCACACAGATATGATATGGTCCACCGGCCACCACTGCATATTGTTCAAGGGGATACCGTTGACCTCTCTGTGATACATTATGACAGAAAATAGGGATGCAAAAAGTGAATTATATGCGACTTACTTAACGTTATTTCGGTAAAATACAAGATATATACATACAAGTATAACATTAATCAGTCTTCTCCCTAAGTTTTTTTCACTAAGTATATAATTTAAATTTTCGTATCCTTTCAATATGCGTGTGGTTTTAAAAGAAATACCTTATGTATAGGATTAAATTCATAAAATTTATTTAATGCTAAACCTTTACCATAGTGAATTGAATACACGAAATAAAATATGCACTATCTACCAAAAAGGTGAATCTGAGATAATAACGGTTTTAATGAACAATTCGGTTATTTTTCATAGAAGCACTATTTTATTAGCTTCTCAATGGATTAAACATACAGTCAAAAACTCATTTTTGTTAATCTTTTCAAATCTAAAAAACTAGTCTCAGTTGAAACTAAATAGCAATTAGCGCCTATTTTAAAAATATACATGCAGCTTCTTACACCCAGGCTCATCTTAGAATATCAATAAAAGGTCACATAATTTTTTTGGCACTTGAACATAAATATTAGGTTTTCACGGTGCCATATTAAATAGTCTTACTTCCTTACGATATTTTTCTATTTTTAGGCACTTAGTGCCTATTTTATTTCATGTATTCAATTAACGCCATAACGTAACAGTTCAAATACGACACTAAGGTACTATTATAACCCTTGTTTTGACGCTTATAAAATATTTAATTTAAACAAACATTATGGTTTTTCATAATCGATAGTATGACTATTTTATAGATTTTATCAATTAATAAGAATGTTATGTTTGCCTAATAACAAAATAAAATGCTTGTTGACCTTTTATTATTTAACTTATGAAAGAATACTTTCTTCATTTTTTTTTAAATTCCCAAGCTATTTTACATACTGTAAATATTTTTCTAAGCCTATTTTTATAGTCAAACATAATAAAATACGGCATTGAAATCTATTAACTCAATATTAAAATTATGTGTTTATTTTGACTATGAGCCAAAAAAGAAACATCTGTTAAAACAATTAATTCAAAAACTGCTTACTATTGATATTCATCGAAACCCTACAATTTTGTAGGCACTATAAAATGTTGAGATAGACGCGTATATGTTTTAATGGAGAATGTTCTGAAAAAGAAAAATAAATATAATCAACCTCTCAGCAGCAACCTAGATAGTTATTTTTAAAATTACACATTTAACGATGTAGAGTAATATATTAATAGTCTGATAATTACCTAATTAATTACATAAATATACTTAACAGTAATGATGGTGTAATTTTATGATATCCATTTGTATGTGTGACTACAACTATTCTCTCAATCTCTCTCTCTCTTGTCGTTTACATCAGTTTTTCTTTATCTAGAGTGGTGTGATTTGCCCATTATATTGAGCAACAGGTTTTAAGGACCCACCACTAACCTGCCAGTACTCACAACCGCGATTACGCGCGGTCACCTGCCGGACCCTTCACGGAAGCAATGTTTTTTTTCCCATATTTTGATTTTAAACCTGCCCGTATCGGAGTCGCGTGGAACGGCATGCACAGTGTGCCAAAAGAGAGAATTTAGTAAGGAAAAAATGATAATGAGTAGTCGTCTGCCTCGTCATTCAGTCTCTGGTGGCATGCGGTGCCCTATGCACCCCGTAGTGCTGACGAC
>JAPMAG010001189.1:1456-11657 GCA_036584685.1 Rhyacophila sp. Rhy_31_5 | reverse complement strand
CCGGCCTTTTGCAAAACAGTTATAAAAATGTATATGTTCATTCGATAACGATAAAATGAAAAATATCACATCGGCGCAATTGCAGATGTGGAGTTTTCAATTGGAATATAAAAAAATAGCTAATATAAAATAAGTGAATTGGAAACATATTATGTTATTGTACACATTTATTATATTTATTATGCATGCGAAATGATTAAAACCTCTAGCTACGTTTAAGACTTGTCTCCTATTCAAAAAACACATTGCCTAAAACATGTGCTCCGTCAATTCTTGCGTTTCCGGTTTGCAATTGATTCCCGAAAGTCTCTTGTACCGTTATTTTTTTAGAAATGATACTCTCCGATGTTAGACAAACTCTTTTTTTTTTTTTTTTTATTTCAATATCCTTCAAGGCATTTCAATGTGTAGCACCATACTTAATATAACTCTATACGTTTCACATGTTCTCTTATAATATTTTTATTTATTATAAAACATACCACCTTTCTTGGATTCAAAACGTCACGACTGTACTATCACTGTTAGTATACAGTAACATGTTAAAAGCTCTCAGAATATTGGGTATGCAGTCTATTTGATCACTATAAGATTTCAAAAATAATGTAGGCAGCGAATTTTAAATGAAAAATACAATACACAGCTCTTTTGTAAATATATTAATTACACACTAAAAATTACATATTAAATATATAAAAAAAAAAAATATTAGCAGTTCATTCCGACTATAATATCTTTCACATTTATCTTAGTATACGTACATCTATATATAAGATGGGACGTGTATTTGTATGACAATAGACAATCAATTATAGATGTCGCCGCTACTGGACTATGCCTAAACCACTTTTTAATTATGGCTAATAAAAAAATGGCAATTACTATGAAGATATTATACCCGAATAATTAAAAAAAAATGCACACATATATATGAATTATTTTATATTAATAAATATAAATAGTAATGATTATAAAAATAATATCAAAGACCGGCGAATTTGGACGTAAATAAAAATATTTGACTATTCAACCGCAAACCATAATCAAACGGAATAATGAAATATCTCCATATATACGAATTTTAGAAATAAATGAACATTATGTCGTTCACCATAACAGGCTGGCAAAAACGTTACAATATAGTAAATAGATAAAAGCCATGCATTCTAAACAAGCTTAGAAGATTGTTTGAAAGACGGCGAATAGCACATAACCTCATTTCAGAGTTGCATGACGTGGCATTTAATTTCAGTAAAAAGTTTACCCCACATAGACTTGAAAGAAAAACTAAACTGTCACGTCACCCGCACAACCTCTCCCCACTAACGATCAAAATTATTGTACATTCAACGCTGTGCAGAACGCGATATTCTATCATCAGTTGAATGACGGTGATTTATGTCACGCTGTACACAGTATTGAATATGAATAGCTTTCAAGCACAAAGGAAAATCAGATGTTTTTTGGACCGTAATATTTCGCACTATATTCAATTAAACATCGATCACTTTGCTCAATATACGGACATATGCGTTACATTTATCGCAAGCCGCAGTTGGGACAAATCACAACAAACTTTGCAGTGATTCGAAAGGAAAACTTATCTTATGTTAGGAATCACATTTTATTCTAAAGAGAATATAGACAATATATGTTTAATCGTTAATGATTCTAAAAATATTTTTTTTTTTAAATGTTCTCCTTGGCATCAAAATAAATATGATTCGGATATGATCAATGAAAATAAGCAATGATGATGCTCCGCCGGCGCGGTATCGACTCCGCCTCTCACGCTTCTGTCAGAATCATCTTCGATTTTAACAGAACGGTCGTTAAAACGAAGCGCATATTACGGAAATTAGCTTCTGCTTTCGGTAATGATAAATTTAATAATCATAACTACACCTATTGATATCCTATCACAAAGAAAATATCAATTCAAATGAAAACAAACGCAATGGAGCGTATTTCAACTTAAAGTATATGAATTTATCTAACGTCCTTTTAAATTTGAAAAATAAATTCAACCGAGAATAATTAATGTTTTTAAAAATCTACAGAAAAGCTCATTTTTCTTGTGCTTTTGATGTCCATGAAATACATCCATTCTTCTGCTTAAGGGCTTATGGACACTGCAATGAGTATTGCATTTATTTTGTTAGAAACTAGGCTTATATTGTTTCCCTAAATTATCTAAAATGACTTGTATGTTATATGATAAAATTAAGTGTTTTTTTTCTCACCGGCATAAAAAAAATGATCAGAAACTACGCTATGGCCGTAAACAGTTTCGGTTTTGATTGATTTTGCTTTATTTTTTAATCGGGGTTGAGCAAAAGATTACAATATAGAAAGTATTCAAGAATATTGAAGCGATGAGGATTGTTACAAAAATCGTATATAATTTATTACTAGGATTATTTTTAAACTGAATGTTACTAACACTTCAAAAAATGGAGGTCCTTAATAATAATCAACTCGTTTTAAATTTGCTAGAGAAATTTGAAAAATACTAGATGTTCAGATCATACCCTCATACAAATATCATATCATAACATATCATAAGTAATATCTCTAAATGTTGCACATCTTTCGCTCTGACAGCTGACGTGTCGGCCCTGAAACACAGGGTCGACACTGTAGGTGAATACCATTCTCACAATATACTCAGAGATTCTTTACAAACATATTTTTTAAGTATTTAGGTACAAGTATATTATTATGTAGTTGTTAATAGTGTAATTCCCCATTGGAAAAGTGAAAACCTTGCATCGTTAAAACGTTAGTTGCGTCTCTTGTAATTGATTATCATATTAATTTTATATAAGATATTATTCATCCGGTATTAGGCGAACATAAATCGATACGTTGCATAAACGGGCAGTTCCAAAAGCTGACAGGTGTAAGTCAGTATGATTGATATACAAAAGGACTTAAGCACGCCAAAGAATCACCGTAGAAATTTTACAGGAAGTATAAATTTCTCTCTTCTTCTTTGTTGCCATAGTTAAGTTATTAAAATAAAAAATTTAATAATAATTATTTTGTCGATGCTGTAATAATTCTGACGAGAAATCTTGTGCGCCTTGCAACATTTCAATATTTAATTTGGGTGTAAAAAAAGCAAAATACACTTCTATCAGGTGTGGCACGTGAGAAACAATACGATTGAATAGGCATTACGGCGCAATGCTTTTTTTACAGTTGAGTTGCACTAAATCTCCCGTCGGGATGATCATACACACACGAATGACACTCGGTAAGTGTTCGTCGACAAAATACAGTTCGCTCAATTTCCGTTGGCATATAAAGCGAGTGAATTTTGACAGACGAGATTTACTAACACCAAACAATTTGTAATCGCATGTTGCCATCTTTGAACAAGTTTTAAAATTAAAAGTTTCATATCACATTGTCTGATTCGTCAACTCTCACTGTCACATTAAATTTCTGTATAGATTTGATGTCTCTCATATATTTCTTTACACTGTCAGTGTGCAGTCTTTTCGTGAAATTCATCACTTTGGTTTAGAAATTATTATATTGGTCGTTGTTTCCATAGCAATCTCACCATAAAATATTACACTGAATATTACGAGGCTTTTCACTTAAATGCAGATAGTAAAATATTCAGATAACACATGAAACAAGACAGGAAACGAGTATAATGAGGAGATTTTGAAACATTAACGGATGTTAAATGTCAAAAGAAACTGTGATATATTTTTGATCACAGAAAGGAGAAATTATCATTGAGGAATTTATAAAATACGAAGAACTGAAAAAGGTTTTTAACGGCAAAAACTAACTGAAAAGAACCGTAAGTGCACTTACTGATAATGCCCTCAAATATTAAATATAAAATAAGATTTGTCAATTGCCTCGGAAATTCAATGTCACCGCTCACTTCGGGGGCGAATTCTTTTCTGATGAGAAAGCTACAAACAACCCTGAGACCTAAAACTCTAGGCGGTAGGCGGAGCACGAAGTCTCGTGGTCCTGCAGGTTGATGGTGCACCGTGACGCCGACGGCGAGAGGTCTATCTTGTACTTCTCCAGGAGTTCTTCGTTCTCGGTTACCCAGTAGCCAAGCACGTCCGTATCGTATGTCGGGATGATGGTTACTTCTGGAATACCAACACGAATTGTTAAGTTCACGTCGAATTGCAGTTTTAATAATAAAATCTTCTTCCTCACAGATATTTTATAATTTAATCTGTCACATCGGCTTATTGTATTTGAAATTCTGCCTTACAAGCAGCGAACTTAGCTTTACTTATGTGATCTATAGCCTCCGAATTGATCCTGTTTAGGCAAAAAGGCTTAACCCTCAGTTTTTTGAAAAGTGCTTTTATTTAAGAATCGTAATGTACACAACCAAATATACATTCTGTCAAAAGAAATTGCCGAATTATTATCGAAATTCAGCTTTAGATTTTGAAAAAAAGAAGACTTACTAAATTTGTGTGGAACGCAAAAAAGCATTAACGTTCAATTTTAATGAGTTTCCTTTAATAAATTATTTAATTTTATTTAATTATTAGATAAGGAAAATAAAACACCAATATATTGGTCATCATGCACTTCAAGTTTGTGTTTATGTGACTGACTGAAAATCATTAAAAAACGTTTTTTGTGCCTCCTGTAAAATTTGTTCAGTGTGGGTTATTGGCTTTTGCCTAAACACGGTTGATATGTATATCAAAAATGAATGATGTGTATGAAACCCCAAATCATAAAGACAACTATGGCACACAAAAATATTAAAAGCCTGCACTAAAAATTCCTGGCTATAGATGAAGCATGATATGAGGTCTTTACAGTTGTTTTTTACCGTATTGACCCGATTATAGGCGACCCCTATTATTTAATCTACTTTTGGAGAAAAGAAAACATTTCTCCCACCATTATATTATAATATTTATTTAAACAAAGTACCCAGATAATAGTAAAGTACATTTTTAAACATGAAAAGAAGAAATAAAAAAGTTCAATTACAGACTTGAATACATGGCGACCACCGTACCACCGTACCACCGTGTTTACGTGTCGCCTTTTTAAATAAATACTTCGTTTTATAGTTGGGCTAATATTGTAATACTTGTTAATTATTAGCTCAACCATTAGAGTCTTTGTCCTGGCCACAGATAATATACATTTAAAAAAAAAATTGTGACCTGTAATGGGATTTGAACCTGCAACCCTCATCTTGTAAGTAAAATACACTGTTCACTGTCCTACCGAGGATGGCATTGCAACATTGCAAAGACTTAAAAGTAAAATGACAAGATACTGGCATCTCTTTTGTTCTTACATGTTCAGCGAAAGTAGTTATTACTGTCTTTATATACACCTTAAAACGAAATTAAATTGCAAATATGTGCAATTGATTAGTCAAGATTTAAAAATTGTGACAATATTTAATTCAATACAAAAGCATTTCACTGAACCTTGCATGGCCTTTTTGACAGAGGTTTTGGCTTAAATTATGATAGAACTTTTATCATACAAATATCAACAGGCTATGAGATTGAGTTGACTTTTTAGTAAGTTTAGGATATCAAAATCACTCATAATATAGTTGAAAGTTTTTTAGCTGTGCATATTTTTGCCAAATCTTTAGTGGAGCATTGAAAACAATTAAAAGAAATTAGTAATCGGTGTCACTCACCTAACTCTTTATCTTCCCACGTTTGCTTGGCTTCGAGCAGAGCATTGTAAATCTCTTTGGAAGGTTCGGTTCCTGAGAACACGTAATATCTCGCTCTGACTCGCTTGAAAAACTCCACTGCGGAGTAATAGGAATTGCCGTGGTGCGGAACATAAGTGAGATCCATGTATATCGGCTGGACCTTTTTTTTCCTGCTGGGCGAATCCAGTTTGCGGCTCTCTTTGGTTTTCTCTTGATTGATTTTATTTTTGTTAGTCACGGTTGCCGGAGGAACCTTTCTTTCTTTTTTTGGTGTAGTTTTATTCGAATCGGTTCCGTTACATGGAGGAGCTGGACTCGGCAAACCGAGAGGTTTTCCCCAGCTCTCAATGGGATCTGCCGGAACAGATTTCGTTGTAACCGTTTTGCTTTTGGATTCAGCCGTTTCAACCGCTTCTTTGGTGATTTTTGTTGTCATCGTACTGGACGTGGTCGATGAGGAAGACGACGCAGAATGTGACTCGGTATGTTTATCATGTGTATCTTTTGTAGTAATAAATTGCAATGAGCACTCGTCGCTGCTCTCTCTTTTACCATTTGTTCCTTCAGTCGATGGGTATTGATATTTGGAAGTTATTGAAGTAATTAAATCTGCGCCTCGCGCCAGTCTATGTTCTTCTAATGCTTTTTCAAAATCTAGATCCGCTTCATCTAAAAATTTATGATCAACTTTTTTCTCCACTTTTGCTGAGTAAGACTCGTGGACGCTCGAAGTCTTTTTAGTGTGACTCTCTTTTGAAATGACACTATCTTCTGTCTCTGTGAAAGACATGGGAGGTTCATCATCGCCAGGTAGTGCCCCATAAACAGAGGTGCTCATGGGATCAAAATTCTTTCTGTGATGTTTAAATGCATATATGCTGTCTTCAGATGATGCATCTTTTGCTAAGCTGTGACTTATATCTGTCTGTTCTTTAAATGGGTCGGTATCTTCAAAACTAAGATTTAACGGTGGCGAATGAGCCAACTGTGATGAATTGGAGCTGCCTACGATATCTCTATCGATCGTCTCGACGAATTCTTCTGTATATTCGGATATCGTGGTTTTTGTTGCTTTGGTTGTTTTTGTGTACCCATCTTTGCCTTTGCTAACGGTCGTAGTTTCGACAGTCACTTTGACCTTTTCGGGTGATATTATTTCCCGAGTCGTCACTACCGTAATTGTTTGAACTATTTCGTCTCCATCTTCATTTAACGTTTTAGTAAAAACTTCCGTTTCAGAAGTCTTTTCTCCGATCGGGCTGGCTTGTTTTGATTTTGCTGATGTAACTTTGGCTGCTTCTTCTTTTTGAATTGGTTCTTCTATTTTTTCAATTTCAGGATTTTCCTCTTCATCTTTGGGTGAGAGTTTTTCTATTTGGTCATCTAAATCATCCAAGGACAGGCCGGAAGGTAAATATGTTATTTGGGTTCTCACGTCTTTGATTGTTTCTATTGATCCGTCTGGAGATTCATTAGTTGTCGTAGTCTCCGTTATAATTTTAACAGCCAAGGAGTTCTGCAAATCATGGATCATTTCTTCTTTCGTCGTAACCGTTGTGATCACTTGTTTAATTTCTTCACCATTCTGAACTATGACATTACTTTGAGTATCGGTTTCAGACTTTACTTTCCCGGTTAATTTAAAATGTTTTAACAATTCATTCAATTCACTAGATGATGTGGTTTGATTTTCAGACACGGTAATTTTAATATCTTTGGTAGTTTCTGTCGAGCCGTCAGGATATTCATCGACCGTTGTAGTTTCGACAGTTGTCCTAATCTTCTTAGATTTCTCATTTGATCCACTCAACGTGTCCCGAGTGGTGACTGTGGTTATTGTCTGCTTTATTTGCTGATTAGCCTTTTCTATTAAATTAGTGACGACTTCAGTATCTGTTTGAGTTTCTTCGATGTCCTCGTCAGCTATATCCGGTTCATTCAAATCATTGTCCGGACTAGGAGAGCTCAACTGTACATCCGCTAAGGTGATCTTTCTATCTTTCGTGGTCTCCACGGCTCCGTCTGGAAATTCATCCACCGTAACGGTCTCCACGGTCGTTTTAACCTTTTGGACAATCATATTTTTATTGCAGAACTCTTGACGACTCGTGATCGTAGTTATCGTTCTCAAAATTTCAATTCCATTTTTGGTGAGGCGCTCAGTTTCTTTTTCTGTTGTCGTTTCCACATCACCGGCGGGTTGCAGATCCTTCAAAATATTTTCTAAGCTCTTAGACGACGTCGATTTGTACTCGGATATGGTCACTTTGATGTCTTTTGTGGTTTCGATAGTTCCTTCTGGTAATTCATTCACAGTCGTCGTTTCGACAGTTGTTCTGACTTTCTTAGAATCACTTCCCTGGGAAGTGAGAATATCCCGAGTTGTAACTACGGTGACCGTTTGAACGATTTCCTTTCCTTCTCTAGTAATTTTATTGGTCGTGACATCAGTTGTGACATTGGAATCTTCGATTTCTAAGTCTTCATCTATTATTTGATCAGCTATGATAGTATTCAAGTCGGGAGTCACATCAGCTATTGATACCTTCGTGTCTATGGTAGTTTTAATGCTTCCATCAGGATATTTATCAGCTGTTATAACTTGAACTGTAGTCTTTATCTTTCTGGTGGCATTATCTTCATCTTCCAATGCTTCTACAGTGGTGATAGTTGTGACAGTTTGGACTACCTCGATTCCTTCTTTCTTTATCATATTCGTGGTTTTGCTTTCGTTAGTATCTATTTTGCCACAAGTTTTGTATGATTTCAGAAGATTTTCCAAACTGGACGTCTGTTCAGACTTAACATCTGAGATACTGACTTTGATATCTTTGAACGTTTCAATAGATTTATCGGGATTTTCATTTACCGTAGTGGTTTCAATAGTAGTTCTAAGTTTCTTTACCTTTTCTCCTTTTTCCATAATAACATCTCGTCTGGTGACAGTAGTGACAGTCTGTTTGACCTCTTGTGAGTTTAACTTGACGACATTCATTTTTACATCGGTTTCCGTCGATGTTTCTTCCACTGTTTCATCAGTTGGATCATCGTCAGCCACATCACTGAAATCATATATCGTTACCTTTTTGTCGACATTTTGCTCGATGCTCCCGTCAGGATTTTCATCTGCAGTAGTTGTTTCGACAGTTTCCCTAATTTTCCTCGGTACTAAATTACTATCACACATTGTCTCTCGCGTTGTTGTTTTTACAATGATTCGTTTAATTATTATTGTTCCTTTTGTGATGAGCTCAGTGTGAGTCTCTGTAAAAGATGATTTCTCTCCGACTGGCTGCAGATCGTGCAGTCGGTCTACATAATCTTGCAAAATTACACATTCTTCATCAGGTTTAGCCTCGATTTCTTGTTGACTGGATGAAATTTCCATGTCGGCCGTGCTACTTGACTTTTCAATTTCTCCTGATATTGCAGATGTCGACTTGAGAGTTGATGAACATTCTGAGATTGTTGTTTTAGTATCTTTTGTAGTTTTGGTCGATCCGTCTGACCCTTTGCTTACAGTAGTCGTTTCGATAGTCGTTTTGATGCTCTGAGGTGTTCCGTCTTCTTTAGAGACGATCTCTTTGGTAGTCACTGTCGTGACGGTCTGTGTGACCAAATTTTCTCCTTCTTTGATTATTTTAGTTGTAGTATCAGTTTCTGTTGTAAATTTCCCAACAGAGTGCTGGATTCCACTGATCATTTTGGCTTCGTCTGATTCGATTTCGTCTCTTGATTGACGTGATTTTTCAGTTTGAGTTGAAATCTTTTGTGTTACAAAATCATCTCCAATGTTCATAGTTTTAGTCACGATATCACCATTTATACTAGTTACTAAAGAATCATAATTACTTACAATTATATCACAGCAAGCTATTTCTGAACTAGAGCTTGTATCCGATTTTTCATGGTCTACAGTCTTTATAAAGTTTTGCGCTTTTGTAACGCTCGACACTATTTCCTCTTCGGATGTTTTCTTTTCCATTGTAATTTTCTCACTGAAAGAATCCAATTCGTGATGATCGCTCGATCGGAACGATAACTTATTAATAGGACTAACGGGAGCAGTGGGCGGAGTTGAATCTCCGCTTTTAAGTTTTTCATGAGCTAAAAGAGCCTTCATTTCATTTTCTTTTTCGACATCAGCGATATCCGGTGTACTTTTACCTGAGAGATTCAAGTCTTCTGTTGATGCACCTATACTTTCTGCAGACATTGAAGTGTCATGCACGGTTGATTTCAAATTTTCACTACTGATTGCAAGTTTGCTGGTCACTGAATCCTTATGACTTTCGGTGGATTTTTCTTCAGTTTTATAAACCATTTGTTTAGCTTCACCATTAGCATACGGTTTTTCTATTTTTTGATCAATCAGTTCGGATGGGGCCCTTGATATATCAGAGCAGATTTTGTCTTCTTGTGCAGGCTTTTCAATTTCTTTATAATTCTCTGATGATATACTTCTTTTGGACCTCCCAACTGTCTGTAGTGTTTCAGATATTTTGCTAG
>JAPMAG010001184.1:0-12080 GCA_036584685.1 Rhyacophila sp. Rhy_31_5 | reverse complement strand
TTCACAAAACAATATTTATTGACTGACAGATAAGAATTCTTCTACTTCCCGTCAAAAACGAACGCGCGAACGAGACGGAGGAGGGTATTATTCATTTATCTCTTATTCGCAGCCCATTACCTGCGATGTAGGCAGCACGCAGTGACGTACTCCGGTTAAAAATAGAGTAACATTTATCTTAACAAATTTAAAGAAATGCAAATAAAAAATATTCTCATATTTTTCAGTTAACAAAGAAAGTATAACTTTGGTAACTACAACTAAATTTTACATTATTAACCTCTCCAAGAGTGAGTTATTTTAAATTACGATTGGATAATTAGGTGAGAGTTTTTTCATTCATCTATATTTAAGTTTGAATTTTATTAAATATATTCAATATTATTGTTGTGTAGAGTGTATTTGATGCATACATAATATAAACGTGTATTTTATTACTTGGTGCTTGACGTAAATATACATTAATACTTCTTCAAAGTGAATTTCGCACGGATGCATATGCGCGTCCATATAATTGTACTCATGGACAGTTAAAGTGAAGGTCTTGACAATAGGGCACTGCATTTTTCTGGTATAATGAGACATAATAATTTTTTTTTTTTTAATATTCGCTCTTATGTTTTTTTTAATCATATATGTATCGAAACGGAGCATATGAATTTCTATAATGCATAAGATTGCTTTAATAGACTTTTTACGAATAATAATTATTAGCTTAATCAATTCGGTCTATAATAGGACAGGTTTCAAATGTACATAAAAAATCGGTCCAATTTTTGCCAGGTACTGCGTTTGTACCCACTATCCCAGGCTTGTAAAAAAGATCACTATCCACTCACCTACAAAAGCGACAATTATTATTCAAAAATTAAAAACTGATTAACTCAAAATGTCACAGATGCAATTTAAAATGATTTTTAATTGTGGCCTTCAATGATATTGTTTTTTTTTAATCGTAATTCCGTAAACGCTCTGAGATGAAGTATATGGAATCTTCATAGCGTGAAGATTTTCTTAACATATATTTTACACTAATACTCGTACATAAAGTTTGTTTTTTTTAATAAAAATATGTGTCGGAACGGATTGGTTCTCCAGATTATGAAAATGAGATTGGGAAATTCGTACCACGTCAGGTTTTTCCATATACCACAAAAATGTAAAACGTAAAAAAAAGGATTTTTTAATGACATTAATACGTCACAACATTTGTAACGTGTAAAAATGTTTTCTGGCGGGACAGTATGCATGTGTAACGAATAGATAATTACAAATAAATATTTCAAAGCAAACACACCTACTATTGGGGTCCCTTTAAAACTTCATATTTTTTGATTTTTTTCGATGTTCTGTCGTTCAGTATCCAACAATAATCGGCCATCATATGTGCAGTCCACTTGGTATCTCATTATCTTGGTGGAAGCGCTGTCCATGTTCTTCCGGAAAATCGCTAAGATTGTCAGGAAAGTAATTTAAATGACCATGAAAAAGGTGAACTATAATTCAATAAGTCTTATTAATTGATTAGTGACTCATGATTAGTGTTATTAGCTCAACCGTTTCGGGTTCATGTTCTGGCTATAATGATAATATTGTTAGTAAATTATTTTTGTGTATGACTGATGTCTGCAACGCCACTGGTGTCCCCGTAGGTAGGCGGGATGGTGCGAAATTCTCTTCGACTTACCCCAGGAAACTAATATCTTATGGGTGTATCCTAATGCCGATAGAATGAGCTGAATGCTTTTATTGTTTGTAAGACTGATAATGGTTGCGATTAAAATTTACTTCCATGTCGGATGTTTGATCAAGCGTAACGCATTTGTGTATATTGTAAGATTGTAGTATGCGATTGGATCGGAGGGTAATGATTATTAAAGATTACAAAAGTCTAATTTTAGTCAATTATTACTAGAATATAATTGCTCTGCTTCGTATTACGTACTATACGAGAGTATTTGTATGGAATTAAAATAAAAGTGACTGCGAGACTATCGGAGCATTTCATGGGAAGTCTTTTCTTGTTAAACGACTTTTTCATGTTAAAATTAAATACATAAGTATCGACCGTGCTTAGATAAAAGAGAGTAACCCTAACAGAACAAATTTTACATGAGGCACAAAACGTATATTAATGATTTTTAGTGAAACTCATATTAACACAAATTTGAAGTGTATGATGACCAATAAATTGGTGTTACATTTTCCTGATGTGATAATTAAGAAAGTTATTAAAGACAAGTTATTAAAATTGAGGGTTAATGCTTTTTTCCTTTCCATAGAAATTTAGTACAATAGATTGTTCTTTGTTCAAAATCTAAAGCTGAATTTCGATAACAATTCAGCATTTTTTGTTTAATTCCTTCTGACAGAACGTGTATTTAGTTGTGTACATTGCGATTTTCAAATAAAAAAATAACCATTTTTAAAAAAACTAAGGGTTACGCCCTTTAACCTAAACGGGGTCGATATATTTACTTATCTCGATATCATGACCAAAATATGAATTTATACTGCATTATATAGCATTGTCGTATCAAATGGTTTTCATTATGTTTCGATCCTATATTAAGAATGGGAAAACTGCGGCCTTAATACCGATCTGTGTTCTGCCTTAATTTATTAAATTCTCGTTCATTTAGAGATGAAAATATGTGTATAGCCTAACTTGAATGAGAGTGAATGAGTGAGGTTATGTAAGATGAACAGATTATATTGCAAAAGATTTAGAATATGGTGAAGTGGTCGGAGAGAACTAGCGACAGAGAAATGTGGTGGTTGAGTAATTAGCTATACATTTTAATAGATACTACGATAGCGTCATGTTATCAACATGGCTAATAGACGATAAAACTGTATTGTTTTCAATATATTTGCTTATCCTTAGTTCTACAATTCACTCAGTGTTATAGAAGTATTAGTGACAACTTTTTACTATACTCGTACATACATATTTTCCGGCTCTGTAAGAGGAATAAGAAGAAAAAATATATATAAAACAACTAAATTTTTCCCAATCAACACTTTCTTCTCGATAAAATTGATTAAAGTCGCTTATAAATATTTTGTTTTATACAAATATTGCAATAGTCTTATATGCGATATGAAATTCAATTAAATAACTTAAATGTGCCTCAAATTTTGCCTTTAAGAATAGGTAAGTGTTTTGAATGTGAGGTGGGGTAACAAAGTGGGAGATCGGCCTTTCACGGTCCACCGAGCAGACCAACTTGTGATATATCGCGGACATCCGCTGCGAGCAAGATCATATTCCAATCTAACATGGTCCAGATAACACCGGAGAGTTACGTGAAATGGTTAAAGGCTACCCCTTAGGTTTATTCTAAAGATAGCGTCGCTTTTAAGCGTAAATACGGATAATATAATTCAAACGGAATCATGTTTTATTTAGTATCGGTTTGCTGGGTTAAATATTTACAAAACCGAGTGCAACATGCAATCATCAAATACAATTGAAATACTACGTGTGTCATATTATATTTTATTTGTTGGAAATTAATAAAATACAGTAATTTTTGAGTTTTAAAAAGATAATTAGCCTCTATCTTTACAATACTTTTTTTTAACAAGAAACTATGGAGATAGAAATATTTTTCCTCTCAAAAGTAGTGTAAAAAATCACTTTTTATGGTGTCGTAATAATAGAGTAAAAATATAAAATGCATATATTAACAGTCTATACCAATAGGTTTCAACCTTTTCGCACTCGCGGACTGGCAAAAATAAAGGAATTATGTTACAGACCGGTGAACTATCAACACTGAAATAGCAACATAAAGCTAAGTATTTCGACAGAAACTGCCGTACATCAGTTTTCTGGTCCAAATAAAATCACTTTTCTTTATCGCGTAAATTCAAGAGTGTAGTTTTTTGTCATTTAAACGCTTAAAATACTGAAAAGTGTTTAAAAAAACCAATATTGAATACTGTGACTGCTCACTTTCAATTTACTTAATTTCTCACGGACCGGCTTTAATCCATAGACCACCAGTTGAAAAACACTGGTTGATAACATATTTTAACCCTTAAATTGATTTGTCCAATAAATAAAAAAAAAATAATATAATTATATTATCTATAGAATGTTGGATATTGTCGACCGTTTGATTCATTTCACCAGTTGAATCCACATATACATTTGAGATGTAAAATAATCACCTTAACCGATTTTTGTTTCATTAAAAAAAATTATAAATGTGTGAAATTACACAATATTATTTTATATAAAGCGTCTTTGTATTCAAAGATTTGCAATGAACCTCAATAGATTAGTTATATATTGGTTTTAAATACAAACATGTTGATTAGTAAACCGACTAATATTTATTATAATTTATTAGTTCTCTTATTAAAGAAAAAATAGTCCGGCACGTTTCTTAACCATTTATGTGCCAGATATAAAGTCACAACCCCGCATGCTGTGAATTTTTAAGCAACAATAGAGCCTTAATATTTCTTTTAAAAGTATATTGAATATTTATTTGTAATTCCTTTGTTTTTAATGAACATACTATAGTCATATCTCTGCGATTTCATATTTAAAATCATCAAACATATTCAAATATGTCTAGCAATCTATGTTTTAAGTCGTGCGAGTTAACTCGTTTCTGGCACTTAATCGGTTAAGAAAATTTGGTATATACGTCTGTAAATTCAAGTGATAAACGAGTAGTCAATTGATTTTACTTATAAAAAGCTCATCTTATGTTGTTCTTTGGTTTTATATCGTTTACGTTTACTTTTCGTGTAGTGAGCTTCGGTTAAAATTTGGTTCCTTATCACAACAACGGCGGCACTCAACATGTTATCAAGTTTCGCAGGCGCACCACAAATTCCAACTACTCAGCAATAAACAAAATATCCTAAGATTGACGCAAAGACGGGCGCGGGAGAGCGTGTCCCCGCTCCCCGGCCAGACTAAAGATATCACTTAGAGTGTCATAACGGCCGTTAGTCCGTTGATAACGGCGCCCGTTGCTGGGCGTGCGGATAACGGATAACGGCCCGTTTATGTGTGAAGGCTGGTCGGGCGAGCTGCGCGCCATTGTGAAAAGCTAATGGGACCGGTGGAAAAAAAGATAAGCACCCGCGAATGCCTCGCTCTCTACCCATATCTTTGTTATTTCACTCGCAACTACTTTTCTTGTTCAACTTCAATATTTAGACATTTTTTCTTGTGAAAATAAAATGTCACTTGTAAAGTATATAATTCATTTTGTATACCGTAAATCATTGGTGAAAAGCAATGGTATTGAAAAAATAGCACAGTATTTCGACAAAATATATATTTTAAAATCTAGACTAAATTGAACATGTTGTGAAATGTAACCGACGAATAGCATTATAACTATTTATTATAGAGCGCTTTGATCGATTCAGGTCCTTCCAGACTTTTCTAGTAATTCTAACTCAATATTTCAGTATCTCTCAAATCATCTGTCAATCTTGTTTTGGGGTGGCCGAGGGAACGAGTGTCTACAGGAGTATCTTCATATACCTTCTTGAGAGCCCAAGATTCATCGCAAGAAATATCAGATACCTACGGTTTTCTCTAAGAGATTCAAATATTCTTCCCAATTCCTTATTTTTTATTCTACATGGCCTTTCTTATTTCTCAGTCAAACTGTAAGTTTTTCATCCAAAAAAATCAAGGATTTCACAGAAAAATTACAAATCTGGAGTTAAGTTGTTTTCGTCAAGATTTCAAATCCAAATAGACAATTCAGCGCAAAAAAACGTAACTTTTCCTCTCTTTAGTCTGATTGCCAGCCATCTCCTTCTTTTTGAAAATGATAATTTTCAAATCCTTAAGCAGTAGGGTCATTTAAATGTTGAATTGGCTATCAAGATATTTTCTTATGGGGCAGTGTTTTTCGATATTCCCAAGTAGCTGGCCCTCTTAATATTCATCCATAGATTTATTTTCCCCGCAGGATCTTCTTGAGGTATAAATATATCTTATATATGCGCCTGTCTTCGAGTAATACAAAATCATCTGCATATTTTAATACTTCATGAGTACAATTAAGACGGAATCCTTCTGTTGCTTTGAGAGCTTCTCTTAGAGGTTACTAAAGAGTTAGATTAAGAAGTTATGGGTGATGATTAAATCAAGAGCGATAATTTTGATGATGATTTTTGAAAATATGTGTTGTGAAATAAGTATAAGAATCTGTATCGCTATTCATCAAGGTTAACAAAACGTACGTATATCAATTGCTTGTGTGATGTTTATCTTCGAATTTTTGCGAAATCACAATGATGACAATGTTGGTATATTTTCCACCACTTACCATGTCCCGCTTTATTTATTGATCATTTAAACGAGGCGTTTGTTGTCATTGTAAATTGGAATTATTTTTAAGTGTCAAATACATATAAATATGATTTGATTTTATTTTCTCTTATCGTCCATCATGGCACACCTAGCATCGTCTGATGGCACACTGGATTCGGAGCTCTACACAATATTATTGTCAATGATTTTATTGTATACTGTGGGCATATTTGTTCAAATTACCTGCGTAGTAAGATGAAATGTGCGATACATTATCAATTATACATTTTCTCTTTCTTCTCCACCATATGTAAAATTTTTCTTTTCTATTTGGCTATTTTTAGTCTGACCTTAACCAGTTTGTATTATTATTTATAGAATTAAGCATTAGACTTTTACGAACGTCACTGGTAAACGTATCCTCATAATAAGCAAACAAAATAATGCTTAATAGATGTGCAACTTGTTATAATTGATGAAAGTATTGATTTTCCTAAAGGAAATATGGCGATCTGCATTTCATAATGTATAGCAGTACACTGTGACTACAGTTTTCCGCAAATAATATTTGAACTATAATTTAATCAAAAAACGTTTATAATTAATTATTAGTACCGCCAATCCTTGATGAAAAGCAATTACATTGAAATATTAAAGCATTTTTATACTTTACTCTCAAACGAAAATATTGTATAAAAACTGTGGTATTATAAAAAAATGCTTTTATTTCTTTGCAAAGTAATATAATCGAAAACTACGATGTTCCCATATTTATATACACTTTTATAAAATTTATCAGTGTACAACCATTATATTTATAGTAGAAAATCTTCAGTATGAGTATATTTGAATATTATAAGGAGTCACCCCCGCCCTTCGATTGCCGCCCGGAGAGGTGAGGGCGGCCACCGCGTTGCACAAATCGCGATCAAAATGTTTGGTGTTGTAGAAAGATAACGTGGTCCATGTGTCCCGACCGAGAAAAGGTAGGCGGGGCAGGGGGGGCTACTTCATCTCTCGGGTAAGGTATTTTCGTGGGCGGCGTGGGGATGCGAGGCAGGTGAATATTTTGCGCGGGGGTATTTATTTTGTTTCATTCTTTCGGAAATGAATATCATGATAGCACTTTAGTGAGGGATAAATATTAAATATTTGCAAATTGTTTTTTTTAAATTGTTTAATATTATATAAACGGCTAGTACTTTGAGTTCTATATATTTAATGTCTTGAGTGCAATAAAACTCAGGTGGGCAGGTAACGTTGATTGTTGTGATGAATCTAGATCCATTAAACATATTTGAAGATACTCTTCTTGTCATAATGCCTCATCGGAATTTCCTTAAACAATGGGCTGGTAACATCACAAAAAAATCAGAAATCTTGACTATGAATATCTGGAAACAACTCAGCTAAGGCTAAAGACAAAATAGCTTAGAAATAAATTGTGCAGTAGGCCATAGACTTGAATTGATCGAAGTGCCATATAATAATAAGTTCTATATAATAAAAGCAAATCAGTCGTCTAATATCAAAACAAGGCCTGCCCATTTTTGGATTGACAAGAATTATGAATATTATTGTGAATAACGTTTCAAACGAAGTCCTGGTTTCAAAATATATCTATGTATGAATAAACTGTATGAACCTGGTATTTTTTTGAAACCATGACTTCGTTTGAAACGTCATACACCATACTATTCAACCATAATCCTTGTCAATCCAAAAATGGATAAGACTTGTTTTGATAATAGACGCCTAAAATGTTTTTCATAATTGAGTGAAAAATTATTCATAGATAATTGGTGACCATAATAACTTGTGTTTTTTTGAACTTTAGAAACTCACCTGTTCTGTATTAATTGTGGTTTTATTAGCCCATCAGCTAGGGTAGTCGAAGGTTTGAGTGCCTACTGAAGTTTATTCAAATATCTTTTCGAGTGCATTAATTTATCATAACCATAAACACGTCAATGATAAAGTTAAGAGGCAAATTGTTCAAGAAACTCAGCGCTAATTTGTATATGAAATGCTCAATATTCTTCAACAGTTTCGAGAATTCTTTGAAGTGTCTTATTTTTGAATACCTGCGTAGCAGGTTTCCTTGTTTTTTTTATCATTCATACAAAACTATAAAGCTCACGGTCACGACATAAACCCTGAAGTTCGTTTTATTCGATAAGATTTTGGACCTAAGTAGATTTGTTCAGTACAAATATCGTAGCAATTTCACTTTTCAATCTACTGGCGAGTACTTGATTATATTATATCGATCATCTTCAAGCAAGATGGCTTAAACCTCATTTTTTTGAAAAGTGCTTTTATTTGACAATCACAATTTACACGACTAAATACACGTTATATCAAAAGGAATTAAACCAAAAATGCTGAATTATTATCGAAATTAAGCTTTAGATTTTCAGAAAATAATGACAAACTAAGTTTGTGTGGAATATAAAAAAGCATTAACCATCAATATTAATGATTTTACTCTGTAAACTTTTTTATTTATCAGATCATGAAAACAAAACAGAAATTTATTGGTCATCATGTAATCGTACTTCAAGTTTATGTTAATGTGGCTTTGACTAGAAATCATGAAAACACGTTTTTTGTGTCTCCTGTAAAATTTATTCTCGTTTTTTTCAATTTCCTATACGATCCGAGATGAGGCACGTGGGATCTTCTTAGCATGAAGTTTTTCATTTTTACAAGTAATAGTTGTTAATTATTAGCTCAATCGTTTCGGATTTGCGACCAGCATGGGCTTCACATCAGAATTTATTCTACGAGAGTTAATCCCTTTTGGCTAAACACAGTCGCTATTATATTAGTACTTTGGTATTTTGATTCATTTTAGATATCTAACAATAAAAAAATATGTAAAACGTTGTGAAATATTTCATGTAACTATCGATATTAAAAACTGTAGTCACGTAATTTTCTAATCTTCGGTTTACATAAATTTTCCCTAACTATCAAAATACATAAATGATTTATGAAGTATTCAATGCAGTCAACTCTATGCAACACTTCCCCTGCGCAAGGGGTTGTTATAAATATTCGTTGTAAGGCGTAGAAGCTTGCATGGAGTCCGCGTTAGATAAGGACGTACCTCACACTTGATTTCCCTTAGATTTTTCATCTGGCAGTTGCCCCCCGTTCTATTTCTCCCGTACTTCCCATTCTATGCGGTAAGAAGGGTGCTAAGGGGTTAGTCGTGTTTTCCGTACCCTCATATTTTATTGAGTGTTTAATATCATATTTGAATTGAAAATCAAAACTTTGATATAATCTTATTCAAACGATTTAACGTATCTTTTATGTATGGTGTTCTGTTAAAATAAAAAAAAGGTTTTATATCTACAAGACATCTTTGATACATTTTTGTATTTATATTTTAAAACTACATATATTGCATTTGGTTTTTGCTTAAATAGAAGTAGTATTTACAAACACAGCATATTTTACTATACTAAAAAAATATGAAACGATAATAGATATTTTTTACATATTTCTAAAAATATATTTAAAAAATAAGTCCGGTTACGTTTATTATGATAATTTTAATTTAAATTTAAATAAAAAGAATATATAATTTGGAGAAATTCTTAATTAGCGGTATGAAACGATGTACAAAATATTAAATCATAATATATTAATCTGATTGTTTTATTTGTTAATGTATTAAATATTTTTGGGTTTTGCCGTATATATTGTTTTTGGGGATGAGCTGTGTTTGTGTATTGTATACCCTCAAATATTTTATTGATTGAAATGAAATGAATTCATATATAATAAAACAAAATGATCAAATTAGTTTTTTTTTAATTACCACACTATGTTTGTGATTTTATACTTTTTGCCACAAATGCATTTATAATTTGAAAACCAGCTTCGTATGTTACAATATATTCAGTTAAATATCAATTATATGAAGTTATTCTTTTAGGCATGTCTGCTTCAAAACTAAGCATATGGATCTCCACTATGTTTAGATTAGATTGTTTTTGACTGGATTTTTTACGAGTAATACTTGTCAATTATTGATTCAACTGTTTCAGGTTTGTCCTTGCTATAATTCAAATGAATAAATATTTGAAAATTTTTGAAACCGGCACGGGCCTTGAGCCTGTGGTACTCGGCTCGTGAGTCGGATACGCTATCCACTCAACTACGAGGGTGATAAATAAAAGTAGAAATAGTAAAAGAAGTAATACTCTTTTGAAAATATTTTAAAAAACTAAACTTAACAAACTTAACACAACTAACAATTTAAAATGTGATTGCAAAAATCAGTATGAAAACTTTGTAATTTTTTAAGAAAATAAGTACGGATAATAGAAGAGTACAGGTATGGAATATTAAAATCGCTCGATTCAACAAAGATTTACTCAATTTTTCATCAAGATAATACGTAAAGAAAAGATTGTGCCGCGATAGCTTCATTAAAAAAACACCGAATGTTCCGTTTGGTATTTTACACGCATAACTTATATTCCTGTGTATAAATTCAACTCTATAAACAACCATATTTTCTTGTATAAGGAATATCGACGCCCCTCGCGAAGGACAATGCATTCGCATGTAAATTCGTGGGTCGTATGTTTGAGCCATAGAGAGCCAATAACGGGTCATGCTGTGTTTTTGTGCATTTGAAACAGGTTATGGAGTCTATGTGTTGAATTGATGGTTGATAACTTTCGTATTATGTATAATTAAAAATCTATAATATAATATTCCTCATATTTTTTACACATAGTAATAGTAAATGTTAATATTTATTACTTTTTTTTAAGTTGAAATCGTTTAATGTGTAATTAATGAATCTGAATTAAAAATATAAAATCTTGTAATTTTTAATCCGTAATCCTATAATCTGAACCGGTAGCCCACGGCGCCACCTCAACCCGCCCTCCACGGTTATTCTGTTATTTCGTGGTGCTGCGAAATAGGGTGTCAGGCGAGAGTAAGAGAACGTAGGCGGGGGCTGAATCTCCTCCATATCGTGGCAAAAACAGATAACGTTGCAGCCCATGTCTGTGTACATCATTTATAATATATACAGGGAGAGAAAGATGTAGATTCTGGGACCTTTTAAACGCGATATCGCCCGCTTATTCATATATTGCGTGAGAAAAACCTTTTTTTGAGGACTATCGCCTGGCTTTTGAGGGAGGCTGACGTGGACGGTAGCCAATAATGTGCTTTCATAACGGATATCGATGTATCTGAGACGGCCAGTTCTTTAAAAAGGCCCCGCGAGGGTAGCGGAGCTTTCGCATATTTGGCATATCGCATAGGTCGCTTTATCGACGGTGATGTAAATTGAAATTATTTTTTATTACAGTTTGAAGTCGCGTATATATATATTTTGTACTGTTTTAATTCCCTATCTGTATTACAAGCATAGTCAAATTTCTATTATAACCGTATTGATTGATAATAATTCTCCAAATATTATTAATTAAGACATAAACAATATGACATGATTAAGAGCAAAAATAGTCAACTATAAAACAGTACTTTTAAAGATATTGAAAAAAAAACAGATGCGTCTTTATGGTGTTCTAATACTATAGTATTTATTGTGATTTTAATTAGCTGCATTTTACAACAGTTTTTTAAGATTTTTCAATAAATAATAAATTGCTGATATTTTCCGTCAATAAAACTAAGTGAAGTAATAAAAAAACCAACTTTGAATACAATAAAAGCTATAAAAACAGACAAAACATTGAACTTCAATAATTTTTTTAACCATATCCGCTCCGAAATGAAGCAT
>JAPMAG010001181.1:0-12912 GCA_036584685.1 Rhyacophila sp. Rhy_31_5 | reverse complement strand
TGATTTATCTAAAAGCACTCACCTCATGTGATAAAACGTACTTTCAATGAGCAAATATAAATTTACTTATTATAGGTTTCTCGATAGTGTCACAAATTTTCTAATTACATACACTCAATCGCTATTGATCGCTCATACATATCATGATTACACCGATGTATGTTTTAAGCAGCAAATAACATACACCTGCCGATGAATCTGCGTCGATTGGTCGTCTAGTCAATGTTAAGATAATGCCGTTCAATATAAGATGAAACAAGATGGCAAATCAAAATTGCAAAAAGAAGTTATAACCATATAAAACAATAAAAGTTAGCTACACGTGGGGATTATTTATATTTTATTATAAATATCTAAGCGAAATTCTTCATGATGAAATGAATTAATTAATTAGTAAACGTATTCATGAATAATTCGATAAATTATTGTGCTTAATATACAACAAAACTAGCTGCGAAGATCAATAGACGCAACCGGTCTTGTGGGAAAAGTATAGAACTTCCTGCTGTACTCGTAGATTGTTTAATTTATCACTGAGATGTACGACAAAATACGCCTGTTATGATATTCTTCAGGAACATCTAAATAATTAACTAACTCGACACACACGTCAACGAAAATAATTTTTACTTTCGCGAAGATCATCGTTATTACAGGACATGTAAAATATCATAAGAACGTGATCATACCGTTAAAACGCCCAGAAAGCGTACTCGTATATTGTATACGAGTTAAATGTATCGTGTTAAACTAACGAATACATTTTACCTGGGCACAATAGAGAAGGAATGCAGTGAGAATAATCCATTTCTACGCATTATTCAAGACTGGATCGTGTTGATGGGAGAAAACTTAAAATTTGGCCTATTTAGGGATAAGCTCGCTAATTTCAGCAGGCTATTAAAAGGATTTCGTGAAGGAAGTCCGGGCAATGTTATGACAATGTGAACATTTACGGGTACAATAATTTGATAAGATTTACTGACTTATAACGGGGAAAGTTGTATAAAAAAGGTAACAAAGCCGTGCATATACATACGATTGATATAAATTATTTTACTCAAGTCAAATCAGTAAATTCACAGGAAGATGTGCATGGTAATCATCAATAGCACGAAGTAAGTGTTATTGATATTAAAAGAACTTAATATGAATTCATTTAGTTAGTTAGAGCCATTTAGCTTTTCGAACGAGAGGAATAGGGCTCGAATGACACGAACGGTACTGAAATTCATAGATTTATCTTGAAATACAAAGGTCGAATTGAATTTACACGCATAAATCAAGATTGCTATGAATTAATGTAATGCGCAAGTAAACAAAATGAATAATCAGTTATCGAATTAATTGTACACAGCAGTACATATTATGTATTATGTTCAAAAGCTTCGACAATGAATCACGAGAAAATATGATCTGTAATCAATTAATTATTCATAAATTATTATAATATTAACTACAAATAGGCAGAAGGACATGTATATAATGCTACATTGATCTGTTATAAGGTTATATAATTCTGCAGTCAGCCGATCAATATTTCAGTGTCATGGCCTCTCTTGAAAGTTTATCGTGAATAAAGCATTATTCTTGACCACATAACCCAATTCACAATGCACTAGTGGAACAATACAATTTATCGAGTCATAATTGTCTTTGAACAGTACATTATTATCTTTAACCTTATTAATAATATATGTATGTTACTCGTTTGGTGATATTTACACATCAACCATAATGCAGACCAGAGGTTATGTACTTTTTCATATTGTAAGATGGCGTGTACCAATTTATAATCCAATGAGGTCGCATTGAAAGGATAATATTTTTGTGCGCGCCGCACACAAATATATATGTATGTATATATGATACACTTAGTGAACTCTTTCAGAAACAATTACGTAATTCGAAACATCGGTTCCGTCTTTCAACACATTCGGGGTTGTTTATAATTATGTTTTGTACTGTACCGAGGTTATTACTTGTTTAATCATTTCTAATAGAGTATATAGAAAAACTACTTGTGGTGGTTACATTTAAATCAAATAAAATGCGAAACATTCAACGCAATCCTTGAATTAATCACTGTTGCGACATTCAATACCCCATACAAACATATGTCATTTTAAAAATAATAGAAATATTAATCATATAATGGATATGATCACGAGACGGCTCTCTTCCTGTCTGCTCACTCATTCTCCTTACGACAGTTTTATCAAAGTTCAGTGTAGTATAATCCTACCGTCTCTACTCCGAGAGGTAAACTTCGTAAATATTCGAGCGAGTGTATGTGCGGCTTGCAACTAGGAACGGACAATATCTTATCTGGTGGTAAACCGCATCCCGGGTTTGTTAGCACAGTCCGCCACTCAACTTCAACCCAGTGATATACGTATATATCCACAATTCGTCGTGGTCTTTCCTGTTGGCAATGTAATCGTTAACTTGACGGTTCCAACAATACGAAGACAAATGAACTAACTGAAATATTCACATACCGAAATGGAAATTAAATGCGCTACGTTCAATAGTGTATCAATTTCAATGACAAATAAATTCGTTTTGATGATGTAATTCCGCACACGTGTCTTTCCTATTACTACATATTCGCTCTAAGATGGAGCATACAGGACCTCTACACTATGAAGATTTTTATATAACATACAAATCACCAATAATGCACGTATATGTATATTAAAAAGCTGACAGCATTAAACATTTACACTAGTAAACCAAAGTTTATGATTTAAAAATAATCATAAATATTAAAGACAGTTCGGTTGAAGAAAGATGAAGGTGTATTACACCCTGTCGCTTCGGACATTGACTTACTAAATTATTAAAAAGCCATCAACTTATGATGATACGGATCAAACCTTGCGTTAACATTCGTCAGTTGTATCGAAACCGATTAAATATTCAGACAGATCAAGGGGGAACAATTCATTGTGAATATTTAGGGGGTAACTAACAAAACCGTGATTTATGCCAAGACACGTAGTTTATTTCAGGTATAAGTTCATGAATTCTTCAAATTGTCTGACCAAATGATTAATCGAATACCGTCAGATAGAAAATAATCGACTCGTGCAAGAAGCGTGGTCACCGTGTTTACAGAATGTAATATGTATGGTAAAATAGAAATATTTTTACCGGTCGGTTCATCTTCAAGATATTATATACAATATATATGTATATAAAGTAGATGTGATCAAAATCTAAAATTAAAATATGGATGAAAAATTCTATTATCGACTATTTGCAGATGTCAATCGTAATTCAGAGCCGTTTTGTATTATAAAAAGTAATCCATCCCTATAGCAATATATCTCAATGCAACTAAGTAACGAATTCGGACAAGCTATATCGATATCGTTTGGTAAACAAAAAAAATCTATGGAATAAAAATATAACACATTTGTATTAGTGATATAACATCAGTGGAATCATTTTAGCAATCATCTTTACTGCAAAAGCAATTTCCACGACGTGCGTGTGTGAAACGTATGCTCGTTGCCCATACTGTAGAAATAAATAGCTTACGTGCGCAAAGCGCCACTTCCAGCTGATACCTGTTTGATAGTAGTCAAGCCTGGCGATATAGCGTAATTCTCACCACCTTACCAGAGACTCACTGATTAAGTCCACTTGACAAATATACAAGAACGATGAAAACTTTCCACGAATATTTAAATATCTTAAGGCGAAATCATTTGTTTCTACGCCCGTGGGCCGCGATGTTATTTGTTAGAGTTGAAGTATAGGGAGAGCAAGTTGAAAATTATAATATTTTTAGTAACGCTTTAATTTAAGTATGACAACGGCGGGCCAACGCAATTAAACGAAAAAATAAAAAAGAGGATATTTTTAATCTATTTTTTCTCGTTGTGCGAGAACGGGAACACAGTCAACCGCGAAATGAACTGTATAACGCATATAATAAAAAGGCAGATCCGCATAATGCGAACAATATATTACGTACAATATGATTGGTTATTATATTCTTGTTGTAACCCTTCAAACAAAATAAATACGACATTTTAAATTCGAAACACTCGACAATAACGAAAATATCGCCAGTGGGGTGCTACCACGAATAATAAAACCAGATATTATTGAACTTGAATTGTGTCAATCATTCAAAGCGTTAGTAAATTTAACCGAGGGTTTTTGTAAACCTCTAATGGCGTAGATAAGCGATTGTCCCTCGAATCGGAAGGAGCACGGTCTGAAGAATATAGTCGGAGCTTGATAACATCCCAAGTCTGATCTCTGAGCTTGTGCCGGGTCATCATCGCCGCATATGATAGCGTGTTGTGATGGTGAGATTATCCCCTTTCCGTTCGTCAAATGATGTCGATGCTTTTTAAATGTTCACAAAGCAATTTAACTGTGAATTCAGTTCCTTGGAATCCCACCAAACACAAGCATTACTTTGTATGTATATATAATTGGATTATAGGGCTTATCCAGACATAAACTAATATCTCACAAAATGAAAATAGCTGTCAAGCATTGAAAAGCGCCACGAATGTGTAAAAAATGCTGCCTGATGAACGCACTCGTTAAAATATAGCGACCTCGCCTATCAGGGATCTAGTGAATTTGTTGTAAACATTGTTAGACTCAAATATAGGGCGACCCTTCTATTTTCGTGTCGCTTTTTAAAAATATAAGACCCTTACCTTACAGGAAGGCTAATACGGCATGCATATTATATAAGTGTGGCATACTGGTAACTATTCATGCGTAACAGATTCCTGTAAAGTTGACAACCGCTTATCCAATCGATACGTGGAGAGTGCCTTGTAAAACTACGACCAAATATTTAGTCCAGTATTTTTATTGGAATTGTCAACTAAATGGTCACTTATTAACCGAGATATATAATATTAACCACAGATGAATGTTATACGGCGGAAAATTATTAGGGGTAAAAAAACAATGAGACACGAAGTTCGAGACCTAAATGCAAATACAGTGCGACTTCGTCTTTTTTCATTAGTATGTAGTTAAATATGCCTCAGCGAAATAAGTCGTCATGCGCACGAATTATATTCGAGGGATGAAGAAATATTTCTTTCCCGGTTAACATCTAAAAGGCGAATAAACAGGATTCAATGGCGTTTTCTCTTAAAAGTAAGCTACATGATTGAAACAAGTAACAAAAACCAATGTACATTACATTGAATCTTGCACGGGCCATACGGCACAATTTGCTTTACCGCCGATTGATTAGCTCCAGGTGCCGAAATGCAATGTCAAAGGCAAACGAAACAACCCAATAATGAATTACGACACTCAATCAGCGCTACGCTATCGATTGTCCCGAAAACACTTTCAATTAAGCAAATTCGACCCTTGGCATCTGAATGTCAAATCGCTTCTTGGTAATTTCAATCAAACTTTCCCTTCCGTTTCCATCATAGCGAAGCGCAGAGATAATCGTGCAAATTTAGAATTGATGAGGCAAAGGGTACGTTGATATCTAATCTATTTGTAATTGTGCACAAGGCTTTTATTTAGATGTGATAGAATGAACCATTTCCGACGTCTTGAATTTTCAACTTCGATTCGAAGACAGAATTTCTTCCACAAATAGATATTCTACAATATTTATATATGTTTTCAGTACATATTTCCCAAGAGAAAACTTTAACATCAGGCTACAAAAATAAAAATATACTTAACGCACCTGGAAATGACAATACATACAGAGAAAACGAGCGGAACATGACTGTGATGACAGCTTTACGAACCAATAGATATTACACAGATTATTTTAAGTTATATAAAAATGACAAGTATTTTTACCGACCTTATGACTTTTAACGTTCCATAAGTTTATTATCTCTTGTACACTAATCCGAGAACTTTTAACTGAGTAAATCTTAAATATATGCTATTAAAATGCAATAAAATGGCGTAGGTTTTGATTTATTTATTCTTAAGAAAAGATATCGGTGATTTGATATTTACGATTTTCTTACAGTACCTCATTTATTCATGGCCTAAAAACAATATACAGATGTCAGGCAGAATTTCATCTCGACATATAGGCACGTTTGTACAAAAAGACCATATTAATAAATGAAAAACATTGAAAATGAAAATTATGACAAGGTACTCGTACGTTTAATTATGTGTGCTTTCAAAAATACGTATCCCTTCTCCAAATATGGATTAAGTTACCAGGACTCCATCGTTTAAATTTATAGTCGCAAGCCGAAAATAAAATACGTCCGAGCAATAAACCCAGTGATTGATTTACGAGGTTCGTACAATGGAAAAATGGTAAGTAGTAAGTACAATATTTAAGGGGTATAAATTCGCGTCAAATATTCGTTGTTCGAAATTCAACAGTTACACGAAAAACCGCGAGTCACGCACGCCGCTTTTCCATGTAAAGAATTAAAATACAGTACTCAACATACTGGACTAAAAAAAAACATACAGGGCATAATTTGGTATGTTCTCTTTGACGTGATAATTAATTATGAAGTGGGACAATGTTGGATTAAATACACAAATTTTTTGTCATAATTTCCTCATTTACGGAGAGCAAGTTAGTTAAACGAAATAATGGGGAATAAAATTAAAATTTATGTGCGTTTCTACAATTCTTAATTCGTATTTTCAAAAGAGCAGTCACCACAAATCGCTAGTTCCTCGTTAACACAGTCCTAATAGTATAGAGCCGATAGTACAACGACGTATTCCGCAATAGTAATAAACTAATCTGTAGCGGCCTCGCAATTCAACAGCCAAATTTCGCCGACTCATGTGCCATTATTTGCCTGTTTTTCTTGGGGTGCGGCGTTATGATTTTATTTATAAAAATAATTTCGGACACTAATATAGATTTTCCAACTGTCATCGTGATTCGAAAATATTGTACGGCAGTTTGACATTACTTATACGACGGATTAGTGCACAAATTGCGACATACCATGATATTAATCAGGCAATACTAATGTCGTGGCTAATAAGTAAATCATACACACACACACATTTACATTTTACTATGGTGAAATTCGTCGGTTCACAAAAATACTTCGTTACGCTAAAACTTTGTTAAATTTAATAGAGGACACGCTGACTGTAGTATACAAATGTTATTCCGTAAATAACATGAGTATATTTGAAAACGGCATTGCAGACATTTTGCGATAAATACAAAATAGTTGCGAATCGACGCGAAAAACAAGTAACTGTTCGATTTTGCGAACCGTGGCGCACTTGATTCAACCCACATTGGTATACGGTGATTTATCGTTTTTAAAGGAGAAAAGTAATACAAATTTGCCTAAAACAATTATACTTTTTAGTGGCAGGTCGTTTTTTTTCTAGCAAAATTCATAAATTGTAGATCAAAATACAAATTAATAAAATATTTACTTCGTTATGAGTATTTAAATTAAATGTTTTTTTTTTGTTTAAGCGTTTGGTTTGGTTCTATAAAAAAGTCATTGTAAAATTTTTATTCCGACTTAGTTATGACTGTATGTTTTAATAATTTTAAACCATAGTGTCACAAGTTGTTTGAATATCTATCCAAGCATTCCCAAATTTATTATTGCGAATGAATGTGAAATCAGTGATTGCACCGTTATCCCGTGAACACGGCCGATTCACACCTGACGGGGCACGGGCACGAAAATGCTGAATAAATTATGCAGCGCTGTTTATATTTAATTTAAAATTTATTACGATTCGTTATGAATCACTTCCGAGGTCCAGCGATTCCGATTCCTTAATTGGCGAAACGAAAAAAATACTTTAGGCGAATTCGTATGCACATAGTGTACCGTCCTACTAACGCCCACGAAATACGAGCACGCCGGGGTTGGTTATCTATCGTTAGAAAACGTTGAATCGAATTGACACGGTCTATTATAGGTACGGATATTTTCGAAGTCAATAAAAAGAACAAACAATCCCAAATGATAGTAAGTCGTAAAAGCTGTGTAATTTCTCTGTTCAACTCTTTTTTCCTTTCGGTCCACATCAATCGGCTTAAAAGTATTGTTTAAAACGCGATCGAGTCCGATGCAATAAATTATACGCTATCGATTTAATATCGATTAAGCAATCCAGTTTGAAAGTAATATTCATTTAACATAACATGAATATGGTGGCAAAGCTAGAATTGACAACCCTGTGCGAATAAAACAACATTTTTTTGTTGTAATAATCATTGAAGTAAGAATTGGGGGTTGAAGATATCTACATATAACGTTCATTTAAATGTCAAAACACATTAAAACACTAAAGGATTGTGCTCTAATGCTTACGACGATGTTATAACTCACCATACAGTACAAGTGCAATAGTGCATGAGGTCCTTTGGATTGTGCTAAAGATAAAATCGAGTGCCATAAAATATACACTAATTCAGATTTTGGATCTCAGTTAAGCGGACTAAGAAAATAGCCAATAATTTTAAACTGCTAAAACGTGTGCACGAGTTGTCAGCGATTCGAAATATGACACATGAAAAAACTTGATACAAATATACGTATATTCCCCTAAAGCACAGCGGTTCATAACCATACTCGTAGCTTCACCGTGACACGGTTAGACGGCAACTCCGTCCGTATATTTCCCCTTACTCATTTCAAATAATGTACATACTAATAATTGATCCAATAATCAAAGATGTATATATTCGTTATGCTCTATTTACTCTCTGTTTGTTCATTACAGCATTACGTTTTAATTAATGAAATGCGAGAGTAATTAATTATAAAACAATTAATGTTATTTCGATGGCCTCCTCATTTTGGCAGGAAACATTGTAATAAAATGATGGACAACGAGAGAATCAAATTAACATGACAACGACCATGATAGTTCGAGCTGGAATTTACAGTTACATAACAAAATGTACATTTCACAAATTAGCGCATGTGGATGGATGGTGGCCTCGGTTTAATCAAATCTTATATCTTTATTACATCAAATGAAATCTTATTTTTGCAAACATAGTTAGATTTACACATTAGAATTTGAATGACAGGAGAGGCTGTATCGTCGGCCATAAACCTGAATGGACCTTTATGTCAAAAAATAAATAAAAAGAATTACTAAATTAGCGGCATGGAATCTGAGGCATTCTACTAAACCTTAAGACGCGATCAATTCGAGATATTTAAAAAGGGAATTTTATGGGACACACGTGCTGCAAAAAGATATCAAATGCTTTTCGCAGAAACCAGACTACGGTGGTAAGCTTCAAAATGTATAAATAGTTATCACTACTTAACAGATCCATATGCTTCGTTTCGGAGCGGATATGGTTAAAAGAACTACTTAACATATTTTAAAGTATATGTAATTGAGGGTTCTTGAATGCAGCCTTAGTTGATTAGATAATATGAAGCCTTCCACATGAAAAGGTTCCCAATCGCAGGACCAGTTTGCGAATTTCCTAAACGACCACCCATGCGGTCAAGGTGACGATGATATAGTATTACGATCTAATTAGGTCTAATGCAAACTACACAACCACCATCCAGGTTTTCAAAGTTCATTATATCATAGTAAGTTTTTAAATTATCCCATATTTTCCATCACACCATTTCCATTATTTCAGATTCCTATGCTAATGATACAGAAATATGACTGCATATGGTCAAATAGGCTATGATCTTTATAAGTAATTTTATTAAATATACTAACAAAAGATATTTAATCCAAAACGTAGCTCGACAGGTTTATTGCCAACCACACAATTGATTTTTGGTATCGTATAATTAAAAAATAGTTTGTATTCGTTTTCAAGTTTTAAAAGTAGATAATTAATCGATACATTGTGATTTCATATGCAAGTATAAAACTGAAAAATCAATATTCGCATGAAATAGTCGGATAAGAAGTACGTAGAACGTTCTCGAGATGTCTACAAGAACTTGTGGATATACAAGCGGGATTTGGTGCATTCGAAGCATGGCAACATTACTCAGCATTGAAACGGCGAATTTCAAGGCCAAAGATCAAAAAACCTTGACATAAAAAATCTCTTGTTTTACAAATTCTTTAGAACACAAAAATTCAGATCGGATATTGCAGAAGTAACATTAACTAATTATTAGATAACGATATACCACACAGCCGACTATACATAAGTAAATAAAACCAGAGTAATAAAATTCTCACCGTCGAAGTAATACGCATGTAAAATTAACACGAGTTAAAACAAAAGATGCACATTATATTATTATTATAGACTATTCTCGACCTATAGTAAGAAATATGAATGAAAATGTTGGGAATTGAATCAATTTTTATCGAAAATTTTCAGATCAATATGAAATACAAGCGGTACATTGCACTACACGCCATTAGACCCAATGTAACCACACGAAAATATGCATGAAAACCCATTTTACTGAATAAACAGGGATTTAGGCGTTAGTACGAGTATCTTTATCATTTATATTGTTTGTTTAAAGGTGGGGTCACTGGCAAAATCAAGTGCACACCTAACATTAGATGAATCTATGAAGTCGATTGACAGATGACAATTTGGACATTACAAACCGATTGAATACACCGTTTGCGGGTATATTAACAACATCACGGGGAAGCATAAGAGCGCAATACATTAAATGAGACATGTTTTAATCCCTAGACATAGTTACAAACGAGTACATGAAGAATATTAGAAATCGTCGCAAACCGGGTGATGACGCATCGATCGCCGACCCAACCTAAGGAATAAGCCGCCAAGTAAGGCAAATTCCTGTAAATTTGCGTTAATTACAGATATGTAATGCTGTAAAACAGTTAGCATTCACGGTGGGCTATAATATTTGATAGATATCAATGACGGTGTTCAGCATTATCACCAGCCATAGCAAGCGTCAAATCGCCCTTCAACTGTCGGCAAATTTTGGGGATGTATATCTCAGTAAATAATCGGACGAATATAGAAATATGTACATACCGTCATATCTTTCAGCTTGCTCAGCTAGCTTTGCCTTATAAACATTATCCTCCCTTTCCGACATTTTGGATGTTTTACGATTTGTCACCAACTGCACTAAACCGCCAGCTCACGAATTTAACAAGATGGCCGCGCCCGCCAACACAAGAATAGTTCTTAACTACTCAACCCTGGCTCTGACGTAAATCCTCCTGCCAACATCCGCTTTCAAGCTTTTATGTTGGCGGCAGTGCAGCCTGAGCTTAGAAATGATCAATAATGTTGTATACTAGAAGCAACTTTCATACATATTCGCAAGAATATTTACATTTGTATAAATTTGAATATAAATGTTTTTTCAGCTTTTTAAATTATGATTTGTAAGAAACTCAGAAATTGTATGAGTTTTAAAATGATTATATGTAAATAAACTTAATAGGCGATTATTATCACAATTTGTTAATTTTAGTTATTACTGTATTATTGAAAAGTATTATTTTTCAATCGATTGATATTATTCTGACGTA
The DNA here is from genome assembly GCA_036584685.1 of Rhyacophila sp. Rhy_31_5. Taxonomy (NCBI): domain Eukaryota; kingdom Metazoa; phylum Arthropoda; class Insecta; order Trichoptera; family Rhyacophilidae; genus Rhyacophila; species Rhyacophila sp. Rhy_31_5. The sequence continues at coordinate 1,455 of JAPMAG010001181.1, read as the reverse complement.
TCATTCAAAAAACTGGTGCTTGGTTCTACAATAAAAATTAACGACGTATTTCTAATAAATTATAATATAAATTTAATTCTAAATGTCTTTCTTTATAATTATTCAGAACTGAATCCGCAAACCGTTTAAGTATTTCAAACTTCAAACTACAAATATAATTGATTTGATTTTGAAAAAATTCTAAGCTAACATTTTTTTTTGTAAAGTAATAATATAACTGTCAAAGTATTTTTTTATAACGAGAAAATGAATAGTCACATTAACATAAACTTGAAGTGCATGATGATTAATAAATTGATGTTTCAACTTCATTATCTGATAATTAAGAATGTTATTAAATAATAATCATTAAAATTGACGTTTAATGCTGATTTTCTTTCCATACAAACTTAGTAGATTGTTCTTTTTTCAATATCTAAAGCTGAATTTCGATAATTATTTAGCATTTTTGGCTTAATTCTTTTTGACAGAACGTATATTTAGTTATGTGCATTGTTATTCTCAAATAAAGTACCTTATTCAAGTAAAAGTAATATGTAATAAAAAAAAACAAAGATTTTAGTCCTTTGCCTAAACATTTTCAAAATTTAATTACGAAGTGAAAACAGTCAACATTTTTCTGGTAGTAATTTAATATAATGAATTTATAAAAAGTAGAAGGTACCATTTAAACAATTACCGCACGAGATTATTTAAAATAAAGATAAGGGTTTTATATTATAAGTGATAAAATGAAAAATAAATTTAAACGAATAATTTTTGAAACAAAAACATAACAATGATAAAAAAATTTAATCAATACGTAGTAAACAACAAATTATGTAAGATATTTTTTTAAATATTTGTACATACACAAATTTACATTGAGTTTTTGTCATATATTTTTTTTTATTTCCACATATTTGCCATAAAAAAGAAAAAAAGCAGAGATATACAAAAAATCGCCCGATTGAAGTGTCAAAATACTTACAGTTCTTAAAATTCAGTTTATGAAAATAAAAATAGGCAAAGCTGTAAGTAGTTTTCAGTAGATCAATAAAATTTCCCATTTATTAGATTCAATCATTAAGTCGTTGTATTTCGCCGTCGATTGATTAATTTTCAAATTAATTTAATGTTTCAGTATGTTAGTTCATACATTATTGTATCGAATGATAAAACAACCAATATGTAAAATTTAAAATGTAATTATAGAAAAAGCTTATTTGTTGTATTATTCTAAGTCCGCACTAGAATCTCTGTCTTTATCATTTACTGAAAAAACCAAACTCTTCTATTCAATATCCCAAATTCATATTGGAAATTATTCTTGTCAATTTTTTTATTTTATTATTGTTTGACTCTATATTCTTTACTTTCTATCCTATCACAGAATTCTTTGAGGAGATTTTTCTTCAAATATTTTCTTTTTTTCTTTTAACCATATCCGCTCCGAAACGAAGCATATGGATCTTC
>JAPMAG010001179.1:0-12914 GCA_036584685.1 Rhyacophila sp. Rhy_31_5 | reverse complement strand
CATTTATTTATTTATTTATTTATTTTTAGTGTTGTTTGATACGAGTAAGTAAGAATACTGGAACTAAATGCCACTATAAAAATATTTTACTAATGTACACCACCCAATTGAATGTAGCATTAGGTTTAACTGAAACTTTCCCTTATGTACATAGGTTTGCAGTACATCGTTATGAGAACTAAACATCCTTTGTCTTGCAATTTGTATTGTGATAACTTATGCGGTCACTGCTTTATTTTCAAATGTCCTTTAGTAAAGTCATCTGAACTATTTCGCCATTATTGTTAAGAGCGGGATATTGTGGTCGCATTAAATATTTAAAACTATATTCACGTTATTATAACGAACTAACTACAATGACCAATTCTCAAATAAAATAACAATTTAACATGTAACATCCCCGCTTATAAAAATGGTACTTTTCCGGGCGTATCTTTAAGGCAAAATGTACTCTATGTTATATCTTAAAATGGTCACAAAATAATAATTCATTTTACTTATACGTATAGGAAAAAGTTTTGTTATGTCATACATTTTTATTTGATTCATGCACCATGATTATATAACAAATAAGTCTATTGTGCTATTTATAACTTAAAGTACGATTAGTTCTGGCATCAATAAATATTACAAAATGGTATATAATTATTGTTTAATTAGGTATGCATAAATTTAATATAGAATTACTATATGATATAATATTACGTAGTTTAATTACTATAAGTATACAGCATATTATTAAATTAAAACTCATTATTTACCCTTAAAATATACACGCTGTTCTTAAATGAAGTGTAGTTGTTTTAATATATTTATTTCACTAGTTATACTCGTATATGTACTTGAACTTCAATCATAACATAATTAAAAATATATACTCACAAATTCATTTTATTCAACTTGTCACTTATATCCATAATGTGTTCTAATGATTTATGGCTTTTTTATTCAAACAATATTATATTTTTAATAATTATTTACCCAGAAACAAATCGCAACACGATACAAGCAATAATTATACTATGATTATTCCCCATGAAGCAAGTCATGCCAAAAGAATAACATTAAACGTGCAAAAGAAAGTTAAATAATTAATTTTCTTATGCTATGTAATAACGATATCCATTACATTATTTTTTATGGGCATAAAATTATTTACGAACTATGTAGAAACTAGCTTAAAGTTATCTATCTACCTAGACACGTTGTGCTGCCGTGTAATTTAGTAATGCCTTCGTTCCCTGCGTGTTTTTCCCCCATAACAGTTTAAAAACAGTATTTTTCTTGTTTACAAGTACTAAAATGCAATGTTACTTTTACTGTGAGCAAAGTATACTTTTCACATTTTGGCGGTAAAATGTATTCTGACACGACACCGCGCATCATGTATGAGTTCCTCATACGTGATATACCTTCTTCAGGGAATTAAAGTAAGTAACTAAAATTTGAGCACATTTATACGTTTATCCACGGTTGAAGTACTCGGCAAATAAAAACGTAAACCATTTTTTTTATTTCATGTTAAACCATATGAACCTCTGAAGTGTAAAAACTTTTGCGAGTTCGGTTTCATTATTACTCAGGCCCCGATGCTGAGATTACATTACATATGAGAATTTTTAGCTAGTTTCGGGACATGCGTAATTATACGGTTCAGAATGATTAATAACAGTGCACAAATACTATTTCATCCAATCGGTTAAGTGCCAAAAGCGATTTAACTCACACAACTTAAAACATAGTTTGATAGACAAATTTGAATTGGATGATATTAAACATGAAAACGCAGATATGATCATTAAAGACAACATCATGATAAAGAAATATTTAATATACTTAAAAAAAATATTGAGGTTATATTTTTGCTTGAAAATCACCGTTTACCGGGTTGTGATATTATGTCTGGCACATAAAAGGTCAAGAATATCAATGACTACAATGACGTTTATCTTTGGCAGACTTCTTAAATTTATACTTTATTTTCTATTTTTAAATGCAGATTTTAAAAAATGATAAAATCAAAAGTGCTAGCTATTGGTGAGTGGGAGTATGTGACGTAATTAAAAAAAAAATTGGTCTCAGAAAAGATGAGCTGCGAAATTCAACCCCAGGACAGATGTAATAATTAAGCGCTATATGGTGAAATGTGAATGAAAGGTGGGGAAGTGTGTATCAGCTGGCAATCACTAGGTATATAGGACACTTATACGCTTTTACGTCGGCGTGTACCCACCAGGATAGATTGAACAAGGAATCGATAGTAAAAACAAATCTTAACAGGTATTCACTGTGCCATTAAATACAGTAATAATGTACTCACATCTGCGCCTCCATTCCTTCACGTATTGCTATGAAAACGCTTACATATCCGTCGTTCAGCGTCTATGTATTAATTATGCCAGTAGCGTCAAATTTTTCGATGGCGTTGTATCAAAAAATAAATTTAAGCCAATATTTTTCTAACAGCCTATACTCGTAAGTACTTGAGTAGTTTAATCAAAATTATAACACGTAAATAAACGCTACATTTTATTAAAAAAATAACGACTATAGATGTATTGAAAAGATAATCAATAATTTAATTTTATGATAGGCTATTGCCGGATAACTTTAAAGTGCTAATGAGTGTCTTCTTATATTCTAAATATTTTTAACGGCTGTTTAATTAAGAAATTGTGTAAAAGTAATTGAGTCGTGCTTAAAATTCGCGGAGCTTTTCGTGGCGTTTCCTTTTTAATGGAGTTCGAAAGTTTATTTTTTCAATTCACACCAACATGATTTTTTCTCTCGCAAAATATAACCCCTCCTCCTTCTCTACGTCGTCTCATTCCCGTGATAACGGAATCCGGTCCCTTGATTGCGTTTTTAATATTAAATAAAAAGTCGCCCAACTTGAATGATTACTTTCTCGCCGAGCCATAAAGCCGTGCACACCGCCCGCTGAGCTTTCGCCGCTTTTCTTTTCCTCCGTATGTATATAAATATATATACTTTATTTATAAAATATACTTATAATTTATTAGCCAAACCTTTTCATTATTACGGGATTTCCCTCGGACTGTATAAAGATTTGGTATTTGCAGAGTGGACTCGTGTTGGATTATTACCGTAAATCCTTTTCTTAAAAATATAAAACGAGCCATCATGCGTAATAATTCTTGTTCGCATATTTTGGCCATAATTTGAAACGACGTAAGAATGAATGATTCTAAATAATCTGCTGCTTAAAATTAACTAATATTCTTTATTTCCATTATAACAGAATATTATTCTAGTTTAAGTTAATTCGACATTTAATTTTGCAGTAAGTTATTATAAAACAGATCATTGGTAGAAGTCGTTTCTCTACAATTATCGTTCTGTGGCTACTGACATGAATTACTTCATTTAACTTTTATCAAACATAATTCCTCTGTATTTTCAAATGAAAATTATTTTTTCTGTAAAGGAATATAAAACAATATAACGATACGGTTCAGTCCTTGGTTATTGTTGTGTTCAATAATGTTTGCCAATACGTACACACTGCAAAGTCAAATACTTAAAAATATAAAACTTTAAGGTTTGTGAAAAAATCTAAAATACAAAAATCTCCAAGCAATCAATGACTTCAAACATTTTCCTTTCAAAAATAATTATTTTCTTTTCTAATAATTTAAATTTACCAGACCACATTAAAAAGTATTTGTAACTTGATAAATTAGTCTGCCAGTGCTTTATAAAAATGCTGTTTTCTTGTACATCTTTGATTTTGGCTACGAATTATTAATTGAATAGAATTTACTAACTACACCCGCCTCTCCTTAATTTTCACAACTTTGCGATTTTCGATATTTTACAAGTTTTTTTTTTTGTTGAAAGTTTGCTTCATTTTATTTTCCTTGTGAGTTTTCGCGCATTACTCTCACCTCACTTTATTTTTTTAGGTATATTGGCTTCAATTAAAAAAGTTTAACTCGATATTTTAAATTTTCATCTAAGAAACGGAAATTGGGACGTGCGGCACATGCTACGGGAGTTTGGGGTTTCTTTTTAATTTGAAATAAGTGTTTACATACCTCTTACTCTTTTATAATATTATCAATTGATTTATATTTTTATTGAATTTTCGAAAGTTTTTAATTATATACGATAAATTAAAAATCGTCTTGAATACATCCGTAGAGTAAGCTGATGTGTAATAGAAAAACTAACAGGAAATATTACGCCCAAAACTTATCTAAACTAAAGAACTTTAAATTTTCATTAATTTAATTTTTATTTGTTACTCGGCTTCAGCTACGTAGTATTTTAATTACGAATAAATAGTTATATATAAAATCCCAGAAAGTATTTTATAGTGTTTGTAAATATATATCTATTTCCATTGTTATAACGTGCTTTAAGTTTGTCTAATTCTCATGCATTTAATAAACATTCGGCACTTTAAAAACTTTTATCTGCTTTAATGTAGATTATTAGAGTAAATTGGATATTACTAGTACCAAAAAAACACATATTTCCTTAAATATTGCACTCTCGAATACTCATTTTATTCTATTACTTATTTTCTTTTTTCAGATACTGTTTGACAAATAAATTACCACTTTTTATTTAACTTTTATTGTTAAAAATAATTTTGGGTCATAACTTAAAGAAAAACCGTCGCTTTAAACTATTACGCATTTGTCGAACGATTAGTATAAAATGTTAATTTGCTTGTTGAAAAGTTTGCCGATAGTATTAAAACTGAAAACTTGTAAAATAATAATTTATTCAACCATTAAATAAATGCACACGCTAATAAAATATCACTACACTAATAAATCATTAGGACATAATGCAAATCCACAGTTAAGTCATCAATCATACATTGTATTTTGATTACGATATAGTTGATAAATGGTTTCTAAAATAGATATACTCGTGAAAAAGCTCAATTTCAAAGACAAAACGGAAAATTTTATATAATATAATAATAATGAAGTTATCAAGAGATTTCATCAAAGCCAGGCTTTAAACAATGCCTTATAACAAATATCATAGTATTATCAACTACATAGTTTCCATGAATTGTCAAATACATATTTCCACCGATTTTTTTTTTTTTGATGACCAACGAATTTCTAACCCATTTCACCGAACAACACCATTTCGCACCAAGTTACACGTTAGCAATATGGCGATGTATGAAAATCGTGTCTGTATTTTTTATTAGCACTAGTCGCTCACTAAAAGCTTATTTGAGTCCTTGTATCAAATATACACATACGTTAAAAAATAGGTGGATTTATACCCAATTAACAGACCCGAACCCGGGACGTTCAAAATGGGACAATTATTTATAAGCGCATTCGCTATTTACTAGACCAGCGTAAGGATTTTTATTACTTACGATAGGGGTATAATAGTATTTATTTCTATATCATTTTACCAAAAATTTTTGTAACTTTTGTGAAACTTTCTAGGTAAAATTGTTTTATTGCATTTATTTTTTGGATTTCATGTTATTTCTTGATCTTAAATGTGGAGCTCTTTAATTTCATAGTACATATTTTATATTATATCCATAACATATTTTCAACTATTTTTACCTTAAGTATTCTTAAGTTATCGTATTTCGTGTTATGTAAGTGCCTAACAAAGACTGAAGCTATAACCATTTTCTTGACATATTGTAATAAAACTTCGATTCACAAAAATAAACGCGATATTGAAAATATTTCATATTTTTTTTTATATTCATCCTCATATGCAAATATTTACATATAATATTACGAAAATTTTTGAAACAAAATATTGAAATCTACTCGTATATCGTAAAAAAATCGTCATTTCAAATCATCGTATTCCGTCATGCTTTTTAGAATTTTTTCAAAACTCACTATATGGTAGTTTAGACTCTTCGTCGGGTGTTATAATTCGCTACCGCAAAATTGCACAGTCAGTATGCAACCCTTGAATATCGTATATATAAATATTTTTTTTACAGTGTTGCGTGAAGGATATATTACAGCATGTTTCGACCTATTTTATCAGAATAATGAGAATGAATATTCTACGTTTTGAAAACATTTTGCAGGAAAAAACAGTTTTTTTATATTTATTTATTCGATCTTTTACTATCTCATTTTTTTTTTTTTTACATATAAACTTTACAAATTTTAATGCGTTCCACTATATGAATATATACAAATAGTATAAGTACAAAATTAAATATAAACAACGAATAATTAACATTAAAGGTAAAAGTACACAAACATTTTATTATATATTACAAAAACTATATAGTTGAGGGAGTCTGCCGATCAAGCTTAACAAAATTACTTAGTCAAAATTAATTCAAAGAACAGAATCCGCTTAAATTCAAACTCATTCATGTGGAAGATAACGGTAGCTAACACAATTATATTAAATATAGTCATTGCCCTCCGTGTTGGCACAACTACTTTTATTTTATTTTTAGCATTTATTGTTGTTGCGCGAATTAAAAAAATAATATTTCGTGGTAAACTGCCCTCATGGGTGAGTGGACAGTCATCCGAGTCACGAGTCAAGGGTCACGGGTTCGAGGCCCGTGCTGGTTGCAAATTTTTACAAATGTTAAATCATTTGTATTGTAGCCAAAACATGAACCTGAAACGGTCGAGCTGATAACTGTCAATTATTACTCGTAAAAAAAACTGACGAAACAATCTTCACATTGTGGAGATCCATTTGTTTCGTTATAGAGCGGACATAGTTAAAAGAAAAAGAAGCTGCAAATTTAAGAAAATACGTCTTTTTTGAGTTCGCAAATATCTTAATTGTTGCAATCTCTTGTTTCAAGTTATAGTTGGAATAAATAATTAACAACACAGTGACCAAATACGTGAGTTTTTTCCACTTACCCCAAATGAGTTTTTTGTAAATACCTTTCTATAATATAATCAGTAAATAATATAACATTAACAAAAATTATGATCAATACAATTTTAAGTGAAGCATATTTACATCAATGGCATGGAACTGATATTTTTATTATTCATTTCATTGTGACTGCAGCTGTGATGCTAGATCAGAATGTGTCCACATTTACTGTTACCGTTTAAACATTTATTTCCACGTTGTTAAAATATTGTTAGTTTATCCATATAAAAGTCAGTTGGGATTACCTGCAACATTTCAAAGTAAATTGCTCACCCCTATCGCGTTATTTAGATTTAGTACTGTTGTGTACAGACTGTTTTTCAATGTTTTAATGAATTAATCGTTAAATGAACTAACACTTTAAGACCTTGAATTCTGCTCAAAACCATGGGTTGCGTTGCGTGACTTATCGTATTATTTTTACTGTCGAGCCTCAATAAATATATTTTACCGATTGGGCGAAGTAACATTTAAATTATTTGAAGTGACTGTAAGCTGACTTGAGGAAAAAATATGGTTACAAATGTTTTTAGTCTCAAATAAAAAACAATTGCCTTCTTTCAACTATGAATGTCATATGCATAAATTTTGTCAAGAAAAGTGAGGCAAACGAAAATGTTTAGAACTATGCGATTTGACATTGTAGTGCCAAAATGTGAAATCACAAAAAGATTTGCTATCACTGTACTATATACATACATACTACATTATGGCATCTCTTTCTATATGTGATACTATTCCATTGAGTATAGGAATTTTCCGGGATTTGCATACATTGGCGGCGGAAAAGCTCGCGGTCCGCATGCATCGAACTACGAGTACTATCGAAACCTGCTCCGCATCCTGCCTAGCCGCCCGTTTACTATGAAGAGATCATATTTTTAGTACGTCACCTTACCGCGGCGCTGGTTCTGCTATTTCGAGAGCTTATTGTAAAAGGAAAGACGTATGAGAAACTGCCTTTGTGTAGCTGGCGCTTTTTGGATTCATGGATTTTTCTGTTATGGGAGTAATAGTGATTTTAGGAGTTACTACTATCTTTTCATCGGACGTCTGCTGTCATTGTCCGATGTAATATATTCAAATGTACCAATAAATATGAATACCATTCAGTACTATACATACGAGTCTTACTTTATTTCTTATCACTCTAGAAATAGAATGGATAAATCTTTTTTTTTTCATTGGAAATCTCATTTTTTTATACGTAAAAGTGCGAAATTGAGATAATATAATTATTAAGGGTTTTAAATGGCAACCACATTTTTTATAAAGTGGTTTGATTTGATTAGTGATTGAATGATTCTGTTGATTTGGCCTGTGAATCTTCGTATTTATTGTTTGTAATCGTTCCTTTAGTTACTAATACGAAATACACATCTATATTAAGACATATTTGAAAAGTTTCCAAAGAAACTTATATATTTTAACACTCATTAAAGAATAAAAATACGTTAATAATGTTTGCCAACTATGTACTACCAAGCCTGGCCACCTAAAAGCAATAAATGAAAATACTTGCCGATTTCCTTGGTACATTCTGTGTATTTTAGTGATGGAATCAAACAAACTAACAGAACAGAGAAACTGCATCTAAGTTCAGCATTTGATGAAAAGACACTGGCTTACATCTTAACAGTAAATGACGTAATAGCATTTGTGAATGCTTTTGTTTTATTCTACACATTTCTAAAAATAGAGTTGAAAAAACAAAAAAATCCAACCATGTATAATAATTATTGTATATGCGGGTCAATTAGTAATAATTCTAATGAAAATAAAAAATAAATAATATAAGAGATGTCGTTATTTTTATTCGACACGCTGAGCTTATCGACTAATGATAAATTATTCAGTAGAATTCACCATTCAAGTATTGTTCACGTATGTAATGCACATGAATTGCGAAGAGATTTATTCGCGGATACAATTTACCTGCAATTCGCGAGCGGGATAATCTAATAGGCGGCGACCCCTACATTGTGGCAAATATGTCATGTAAATGTTAGTACCCCAGGTAGGTTTATTGTTTATGGTCTGTGAAATGTGCAGATCCGCCGCCGAGTGCTGTTATTGCGCAAACGGGGTGGGCAAAACCACCGATTGATTATTGAAATTTCAGCGCATAAAATATTTGAAATATTTATGAAGAGTGTTACGTACACAACATACAGCGTCGAGCCATGGTAAATTCACGATAAATATATTTTATTTTTCTTCTTTATCGAGGACTACCTTTTGTTTTTATATTATCGACAACATAGCTTTTGTGGTCATCAACAGTACTTGAAAAAATTAGTACCAACCATTATTATTTTCTATTAATAAAAGTAAATATTCTATAAAACATAAATTCTATAAAAACAGCATCTAGTGGTATTTTAGATATACCTACGAGTATAATATATGACCTTAGATTAGTAATAAAATGAAAAAAAAAATTAGCCTTATGGCTTGATTTATTGAATACGAATATGCTTTAGCCATGGAAATGAAAAATGAAAAAGCATATACATGCTAAAATATCAACTAAATGTAAAAAATAAATAAAAACAAAAAATGTTACCTAGCAGAACGTGGTTTCAATCCACGGACCTCTGGGTTATGGGCCCAGCATGCTTCCGCTGCGCCACTCTGGTGTATGCGACGTACGGTAAAATCTATATATTTATAGCACAAAATCATAACAACTAAATGTGACACATTTTAGCCGGGTACCCATCGCTAAAGCATATTTGCTAAAATATTAATAATTACTCAGGTAAAAGTTGCTCAAGAAAAAATAATTTAAGGGTGAATAGTAAGAAGACGACGTACTTATAAATATCAAGTAAAATGGTTACCAAGAACACGTTTTTAGTCCTCATTCGAAAAATCTTCATTCTCTAAGTGCATGGAAATCATCACTTTCCAAAAGAATGTGATAATTAATTCAAGGGCTCGCAATGAGACTAATTTGCAGAAACGATGCTACCGTTTTTGTACTCAAATAGTCTTTTCAGATAAAAAAAAAACGTCAGAAAATACATCTGGTTTATAACTTATAGAATAACGTATAACTTTGAGCCTCACTGAGAAATAAGAAAATCTCGTGTAGGTATCCAAAAATAAGGTACTTTGAAAAACACTTAGACCTGTTTAAAAAGTCTTCAAATTCTCATTCGTACCAACGGTGAAATCATTGAGAATTAGCTGTAAAACAATTTATATTTTGAAGGCAAAAAGATTTAGGTTTTCTGATCACGTTGCTAGTTGCGATCTAATGACAGAAAAGTCAAAAGAGATTTGAATAGTCTCCTATAGACTATAATAACAACAACCACATTGTCTCAATCATGCATATACAACTGTGAGTGTGCCGATATTACATACACAGTAAGTAGTCATCAGAATTCAAAGCCTGGAACTATCAAACATAATTTTTCTAGATTATACTAAATGTGATATGTCTGTATTTGCATACATCTATATAAATGTCTTCCCCATTAGACTAGTTGGTAGCGCGCACCCCTATCAAGCGGGGATCCTGGGTTCAAGCCCGGGCTGGTTACACATTTTTTTCAAATGTTTACTCATTTGTATTGTAGCCAGGACACGAACCCAAAACTGTTGAGCTAATAATTGACAATTATTACTCGTAAAAAAAATAAACTTTCAAAACTATCTTCACACTGTGAAGATCCATATGCTTCGTTTCGGAGCGAATATGGTTTTAAAACAAAAGAATATAAATGTTGCTGCAAATCTCTTGCTATGAAAACAAAATTCGAATTAATTATCAGTTGTTGTCACGAAGAAATGATACATCTTTTATATCGACCATGTTTAGGTAAAAGAGAGTAACCCTCATAAAACAAAATTTACAGGAGGCAAAAAAACGTGTTCTTATGATTTTTAGTCAAAGTTATCTCAACATAAACTTGAAGTGGATGATGACCTAAAATTGGTGTTTCATTTTTTTGATATGACAATTAAAAAAGTTGTGAAAGAAAAATCATTAAAATTGACGTTTAATGCTTTTTTATTTTCCATACAAATTTGGTAAATCGGCCTTTTTTTAAAGTCTAAAGCTGAAGTTCGATAATAATTCAGCATTTTTTGCTTAATTCCTATTGACAGAACGTATAATTAGTTGTGAACATTGTGAATCTCAAATAAAAGCACTTTTCAAAAAACTGAGGGTTACGCCCTTTTACCAAAACAGGGTCGATATGTTTATGAAATACTTATGAATCAGCAAATTATTTTGGTAACGACATCTGAAGATTAATGAACGTATCTATTAAGTTTATTTTCTGAATGTTACGACATTAATATATTCATTTTGATAGTTGGAAACAAATAAAAGATTATCACGAGATTCGTATTAATTTACTAATATAATATTCATAGATTCTAGCATGTACGAGTATGTACAAACATTAATTCATATTGTCATATGCCGCAAAAAAACAAACGTCTATCGCATTACATTCTATTGTTCTAAAATACTCATTCTCACGCTATCTACAATGATCAATCGTATGCAGGCTGAATTTCATATAATGAATTTAGAATGTTTAAAGATTTGTTGTTGAAATTGAACGAAGCAAAATTTCGTTTTGACGAAGAGAACATTTCGGTATTTTGTTAGTACTAAATTCGGCGTGTATTGAAATTGTTTATATTTTCAAATACTCTATAAAATGGGAGGAAAATGTTTGCATTTTTGAACAATTTCTTCTTTATTCGATATAACGAAGTATTTTATTGCTTCATCCTATGAATTCCGCTATAATAGGACTTTATCTGTATTCGCTACAGCTTGTTTGTAAAAGAAAAATACATACTCGTATTCACGAACTTCGACACAAAATAAAAAAGTGATTTATTTAAAACAAACGAAAATTAAATGATTAAATGATGAAAACAAAAAGATCATGTGTAAGCCTCTTACGTCAATTTAATTTTAATAAATAATACGAAGAAATTGCGACGGACTATTCACAGTCGTATTTAATAGAAAAAGTAATGTAATATGGTTTTGAAAAGAAAAATACTTGTATTTGATAAATATTCCCGGCTTTCAGTAATATTCTCTGTAAGTAATAAATATGTCGACAGTGAATTTTAAATTAATTCTGAATGCAATTTTGATCACGATATTGAAATCGTTCCGAATGCACATTTCAAAATCGTCTCTCGATATTGATTCTAATCGAATTGGGAAACATCGCTTTATCATTTAATACCAACGGAAGCTGTTTCCTTTGATCAATCTGACTTTAGAAACTTATACCATCTAGGTTCTCAAAGTTTTCAACAAAACAATGTGTAAACTTTAGTGTTTTTTTTGTATTAATTTTTTTAAATTTCATTGTTTTATGATTTATATTCACAGACCCTAAAACAGTGAATAGTTCTTAACGCTTAGTTTATTAAATATTACTTAACATGACGACGTTATTAAATAGATAATACTTTGTTAAGTTATTCAAAATTTTATAATCGACACGATAATTTGGATCAATCGTTTTCAAAATTCACCATTGTAAGTTAATGTAGAAACATTGTGGCAATGTGTCATAACGATATCAAAAAATAGTTTTTTGTAGTAATGTCTTAATAATTCAGCCGATTTAATTTTAATTAATATTTGAGCATCAGCCTCGCCCTGTTGTCTTGATTTGTTGCAGCGAGGGATTATTATCTTTGCCGATGGTAAAACGTATCTAGCAGAATGCAGGTACAAACAAATACGGGGATGTTACCTTTCCATAAAGTAATACCAAAGTTTTTGATTAAAAGCTCGAACGACTTATGAAGCTCTCCGTCGCAAAGAAGCCATTTCCTTTAACGAGTTCTGTATCGCACAAATTTGCTTACGTGTGTGATTTACGTGAATTAGTTAATTCTTAATATTTCTACGTTTTTGAGTAGACACATTTTTATTAAAAATGAGCTTAAATCGCAATTAATTAGATAGCTCTTTATGAAATACAGTTAATCTGCGTTTCTGTATGATATTAAACAGTTTACTTTTATTC
>JAPMAG010001178.1:0-11342 GCA_036584685.1 Rhyacophila sp. Rhy_31_5 | reverse complement strand
CTTTTAAATTTTTGATTCAGTCAAAAGTGGTAACATAGCTATAAATTTTGGGACTATTTGTATTTAGCATTCATAGGTATTTATTTTGGATATATGGATTAAGGACCTTCCACTGAGGTGGGCTCTCATGCGAGAATTACACACAAGGACTTCCTAAGCATTAGTGACGGGAAAAGCAATGTTAAAAGTTTATGGATTTAGGGCCCCCTGTTGACCTGGGGCCTAATTTTTGCATGATTTTGTTATGGGGTATGACAGGTCATGAAAAGGTGTCCGGTGATTTGGAGCCTCATCCTTTGATGGTAACTATGCCACTGATTTGTGATGAGGTTTGTGGATGTATAAAGATTACCAATTGTTTTGTGAAAATATAAATAACAACAAGGTAATTATACAGAGATGAAAGATATTCCATGACAGTTGTAAAGGTCATTTTTAATAATTTTTGCTAAAATACATAAAATGAAAAAAATATGAGGAACATTAAATAATACAGAAATACTATTATATTATTATTCTACAGAAGGGAAGAAGATAAAGAAACTACAATCACAATGTATGTAAAAAAAATGCAACAAAAATGTAATTTCCGACCAAATTTTAATGCATTTTTTGAGCCAATACAAAAAAAAAATAATGTTTTAATATTGACACAGAATCTTTTTGAACAGTTGTTGTGTCAAGTACTACAAAATTAAAAAATGTTTCGTGTTACTACCAACAGGTGTCAGTAACTTTTCGTTTTTATTTACATGTATTATTTTGTTTTTGTTCAAACGTCAAAATGCCAATAAAACGTAGCATGTGAGACGGTGCTGCGGCAAGAAACTATTTTAAAAATTATTTTTCACTGAAATTAATCTCTCACGGACTTGACGATACGTTCATTTTCTATTTTTGATCGTCATTTTTCCCAATATCTTCGCTAATAATACGAATTATATCTGGGAGACGGAACATTTTCTTTGTGGTGCGTAGTTCGAGGTATGTATGCTATTGTTTTCATATTCGCTTTGTTTACATTTTCACATGACAAATACATGATAGCGATAACATAAAAGGAATGTAATACAATGAGTATCAGTGAAACAAAAGATAATTAAAGCTATGTGTACTCATTTATCCGTTCACTCTTATTTTCAATATATGTTTAGATAACAATTTTTCTTATTAAACTGACGGTCTTATCCATAATTTTTTTCTGTCATGCGCGATAAATAAATAGCCTAATGTAGTATGATATTAGTAAAGTACCAGCGAATTACTTTCTATAAAATATTGTGAATTTACAAAACCGTTAAATTTATAAATATGTGTAGTGTCTGGCCGCAATCAAAATTAATGAACACTTGTATGTCATTAATTACGCGCAATACAAACACAATACTATAATATATATATATGTTAGTTTATGATTGTGTTTTTATTTTATTATTATAAACAAAAATTGAAATTAAAATATATATACACCAACGCATTATATATTACAGTGAAACAATCTGGCAACGGTTAATTAAATTAACCTTTTTGTGATTGAAAGCATTTTGTTGTAACTTCGGACGCGTGATGGGCAAACATTTTTTTCTTAACAGAGCATCAAACCATTTCAAATATTTTGACTAAATAATTATTTTGAAAATCGAATATAAAATTAATATAATTTGTTTTATGTAGGTAACATTTATTTTCAAACCCAATATATATTGATAAACAGTATGGCAACTCTCGATTAATTATTTATAACTGAATGTTTTATCTTTGTAAATTTCAATGATATAATTAAAAAAACATGTGACATCTCGTATTGTATTATCAAATTAGATAAACGCCCTTTTTTCAAATAAATAAAACATTTTATCAGTGGCGTTGCCGCGAATATCGGGCCCTACATAAAAAAATATGGAATACCTCTTAAGCCTTGTAGTCCATATATTTTCACTCATAAAAATAAATGTAGTAATTTTCACTGAATTGATACATTACACATCTAAAAATACGAGAGACGCCTATTAAATTTCGTAAGGGCCCAATGCATTAGTAATATTCTGTATTCCGTGATTTAGCCATATAGCGGATTGAGCCTTCGTGCTTTGCATGACTTCGCTATATGGTAGATACGCCACTGTATTTGAGATAATTGCCAGTTTTAGTAAGACATGTGAAAATTCTCAATCAAACCAGTCATTCTTGGTTTATTGTATAGGAATCCATAAATCAACGTGAGTGTCTAAATTGATGACTTCATGATGCCTCGAAGAAAATTGAAATTTATCAATCATACTAAATTCCACATTGAGTAGGTATTTTATAAGAGAATCTTTATTATACACGAGCGTTTTTGATAGCGGTCGTAATTGGTGGCTTCCATGCTTGTTTACGAATATACCTTTGATAGCCTCTTACGTGATTAGTTTTTGTCGATATTATATTTTGCTGCTGCGCATTATTTAGTAAGCGCGGATCAACCATAAGTGCGGTATATAATATGTAAGTATACTCGTAAACCACTGATCGCCATACTTTTAGGTAGACTCGGTGCTGAAATTGGCGATGGCAGTCTACTTAAATCGTAGACTATAACTTTCGCTGTGTGCAACACAAAATGCAAAAAAAAAGAATGCGGTTATTAAATTTGGAATGTACATACGACTAAAAATGTAATTTCTGTTTTTGTCAGAGGAAAAGTTAGGCGGGGAAGTGATTAGGAGTGTAGACAGTAGTCGACATCGTGGTCACATTTGGTATAGATTAGGGGTGCCCAATCTTCACGTTGAAAGACCGCATATGTCGATTTATAATCCAATTAGGTCGCATTCAAGAAGTAGGAAAAATATTTTCTGAAGGAGTAAACAATAATAATATTACCGCTGGATTTCTTCTTACAAAACCAAAAAAAAAACAAAATTTCAAATTAAGGCACTATAATTCAAGGGAATCGTAATATCAGATAGTAACAGATTTGGTCAGAGGCTGCATTCAAATGCGTAAAAGGCCGATTGAAATATAGTTGAATAGAAATGATCTCTACCACTGATAGAGGTGATTTCTATCATCACTTATTGTTTTAAATTCACAATAATCAATATGTAGTGCAAATGACTATTATGTATCTAATTCTATCTATACCAGGTGTGAGGAACCTTTCTATTTCTGGGGGCCGCATTGATATATCTGATTCAACATAAGGCCGCAGTCAAGAAAACTTGAACACCCATCACCAAATGAATATTTTTATTTAAAAAATCTATCATGGGAACATATCATGGGTTGATTACGCTCGCTTTCTAAAAGCTTTCGTACATTTCTTTGATCAAAAGAAATATATTGAATTATAAAATTGTGTATTCACTTTATTTATATATAAAAAAAAATCTGGTGTCAGTCAAAAGGCCACACCAAAGGAGCCAACAGGCCGCAGGTTCCCTACCCCTGATCTATACTATGTCGCTATTTCAATATGCTTATAACGCACAAAATGATCTGCTATGTAAGTATACTTTGCATTAACACAATTTTTGAGCTACTCGTATATTGGTTCTTCATCAGGTGTCGTAAATATTTGTCTACAAATTATTCTGATGATAATGTCGATCTCTTTTAGGCTTTTAGAGTGTCTTACTTGAAATACTTTTTTACCTTTCCACGCGGACACATTCTAGTAAAAGAACCGCACATACTCGTGTCACACATGAATATCTCCCTTTTGCCACGCGAAGATTGTTCGAGGGAATGTGGGACTGATATAATACTCGTATGCAGTAGATAATGCCTGCTAAAATAATTTTGTAGGAGTATCGTGGGTTCACCTTTTAGACGATTATATTTCTTACCTTATGCACCGAAGAGATCGATTTTTTCCTACAACCTTTTTTATCTATTGCTTATATTTTAGTGGAAATATTGTAAATATGATCTAAATCAATAGTACTCGTACATGTGGACGTCAGTGACAAAGTTTGTAGGAATCGAGATGATATGATTTTACAAGCCAAAGTTTAGTTGCAACTCACATTATTTAATGTTTTACTAGTATATGTACGAAAATTCGCCACAACGTAAAAAATCACGTGTATTGCAATTATAAATGTCTGGTGTTTCTGTATGGTTTTTGCTGTGTCATATTTTAAAGCTAAGAAAAAGATTATAATTGAAAATAAGCTACATTACCTTTTTTATATTTTTTGACACATTATATATATACATTTGTAAATAATTATTAAAAAAAACTTATAAAAACAGTATTTTTTATTTAAAGTCTTCTATAATACTTATAAATGCTAAGGAGAATTAAGCGGTGTTTTTATTGTTACTTGATAATCGATTCGCTTAAAAAAATAATTGATATGTAGGTGTATGTGTAAGCCTATTTGATAAACAAAAAAACACAACGATATTGTTTATGTGAGTATATTATTGTTCATTTCTAAATATTACTGTTGTGCTATTTTCAAGTATGAAAATGATAGGCTCTATTTATATTTCAGTGCGAATTCTTGTAAGGTCGTCCATAAATTCCTAATTTTTTTTTCTTACCTTTTTTTACCCTCCTCTCCATGTAACACCGTGTACATATTCAGCTTGATTCCCTTTTTCCTCTTCTCAAAGGTTAAGTAACTTTTGAATGAAATTTATGAGATTTAATATAAAAAAGTGTTACGTAACAATAAAAATTAACACACCCTCTCCCTTTAACTCCATGTAGACGATTGACGGTAACCCCATAATGTACTAAAACATAATGTTGCTAGTAACACATTTCTGAAACAATTAACAGTTCAAATTGCTTTGAAATAATCTTTTCACAGACTAGAAAGTATGATTAAAATTTGGATAATATTCACTCATAGGGTCGTCTATGAACCACGTAAAGTCCTTGAGGAGGAGAGGGGTGCTCGCCAACGTCTAAATGCAACTACAAGCGAGATTGTGGGTTAATTTTTATTGTCATGTAATACTTTTATCGTCTTCTTTATTATTTGAAATCTCGTAAAATTCATTTATATTTAAAGTAGAAAGTTACGTAACCTTTGAGAGAATGGAGGGGGGTCAAGCTGAATGTCTAAATGGTATTACATTAAAAAAAATGGCATGTGGCTTATGGATGACCCCTTTTTACTTGTATCATGAGTCTCATGCATCATTGATTTGGGTTAGTACAACTCGGCTTCTGCTCCAGGATCACCGCTTAATTTTTTAAAAATCAAAAACTTATTTATAATATAATAATATCATTATTCAGTTTGAACTGTAGATTTTTTTTATTCAGTTAGTAAGAATGTGTTAGGTGGCCCCCACAAATTGATATTTAATTTTTATCACCAGTCTTCGTACTAATTGCGGCCTTAATTGATTATTAATCAATAAATGCGGCCTTCTAGCACGAAAACGTTTTCACCCCTGGTCTATACTATGGTGGTAATTTATTTTTATTATTTAGTTTTAGATATACAAATAAAAGTCTTTCAAATTTTGTCAGTATAATTTTTTCACTGATATGAATTGCGTTGGTTTTGTTTGGGAATCTCAGCGTCAATCAATATTTGGATTTCAAGTACTTTTTTTGAATTTCATTTTTATTACAGTGGAAGCTCTATATAACAGATTTCGGATATAACGGACAAAATATCCGGCCAAGTGTAAAAAAATGTTAAAAACATCCTTTTAATGTATACTCGTACACGTTTATTCCAAGTGTCACTGCTTGTAAACAATGTTTCGCTCATGATAATCACGTCATACATACGAGTACATTTAGCACTCGAATTCGTGTCAAAGTATCATCCTAATCTCGTAGATTGAACGTTGCACTGATGTTTGCAGCACTGGTCGCTGTTTCACATATGTAGCTTCACAGCAGTTTATTTTTTTACTCCAAGAGAATAGATGCATTTGTGAATAGTGAATTAAAGTTTTCATAACTACTTCATCATTGTTTAAAATTACGTATTTAAAATCCATTTATGAAAACGTCACTTGCCATTATTTTCTGAATAAAAAAAATGCACTCTGAAAACCTACCTTTAAACACACGCTCAGAGATACTGGTTATGAATATAAAGACCGTACGATGTAATAATCGTATGTGATACGTGATTTTCATCACTGTTATACGTACTCAGTGTCTATATTGATCACGAAACCCCCTCACCCGCACTAGCCCATTATATCGAGGTTTTATTGTAATTTAATTTATTTTTTCTGATACGTGGAGTTGTACACCCAGCCAGGGTTTCACCTTAGGAACCTCCACAGGCACAACGCCACCGCGTGATATATGCATCGCCGTTGTAATCTACTCGTAATAATAATGAATATAGCAATAAATCTGTGTAAATCCTACGAGCGAACCATCGTTGAGGAAAATACCGTCCGCATGAATGAACCCTATTGCGAAACCTCGATAAATTATTCCAGCGCATCCGATGGCTGGAGTACTTCCGCCGCCCGTTAACTAACCCCTCTGCAACTCCTCATAATTATTATTCATTAAGTGACAACCCTGTTAACTGGCACAACATGCTGAAGTGTGCATATGAGAGTCATTTATTTATTGCCCAACTTTCGCTGGCCTCGGTAACCCTACATTCATTTTGGGCCATTCGAGACAGGAATTGCATATACAGTGGAAATCGTTTAACACGAAACCACGGGGACAGAAATAGGTTTTCGTATTGAAATATGATACAAAGACTAACGATTGTTTTTTTTTATATATGTAAATATTATACATTGAAATGGTATGACATAATCGTATCTGAATACACATTATGAGATTTCTTGTGGGACTATTTACAGACACTGGGCACAGAACATATAATTATATAGTAGTCTCATGCATATAAAAGAATATGCACACCGAGTAGTCGAAAAGGGGGAAGGGATGCGTGTGCGGTAGCCACAGAACATATAATAATAGACACGGGTTATTGTACTCTACTTGAAAAAATGAACTTCAAACAACATTTACTAAAGAAAAGTACACTTCTTTTAGAAACAATTCTTGAATATTGGTATCAAATCTACATTGATTACGAACAAAATATTAAATCAAAACGTATCTTTTATTTTAGTACGTAAAACAGTTTGCTGTAAATTGCTGTAATTTCGAGTTTCAGGAACGAACCATGTTTATACGACCTATATCAAAAATAATAAATTTAAACCTGCTTTAAAAAAATCTAAACTTCTTTAGCAACATAATCCACTAATGTGTGATACTAATGCCGTCTGCACACGGAGCTACTCAAAAGAAACTGATCGCACTGACGGAAATCACCAACCGGTCAGCCAAGGGTCAGAATAGTTGTAATTGAATTGGACACAGCAGACGGCGCTACTTGTTACTAACCAGTCAGTAACGCGTTAGTAATCAGTTTTTATTATTTCATTTTTATTCACAATTATGAATGATCAACGAGTGAATATAGAATTAGTGGGATTTCTTCATGTTTGTATTTTTCCTGTGTAGTCCAGAGAGATAATCGCACTAATACGAAATTACAGTTTTTAGACATACGATAGAACGTTAAAAATAATAATTCTGCTGTATTGATAGTAGTAAATATTGTAACACTGACTCATCACTCGAATCATTATACATAGGTCACAAAGATTGTGATGTTCCACCATCCATAATCACACAGAAAACTTCTGATTTCGATTACTTTGAGCTGCATCACTAATGATTTAGTAATCGGATAGTAATTTCAATAACAAACCAGTTTCGTTTCTTTTGGCTCCGTGTACAGAGGGCCTAACATTATGAATTTTAGTATACGTTCACATTTCTGATTTTTAAATATTAGTACGAATATGTTAACATTAAGAAAGTACCAAATTTAATGAATCTTGGCTTCCATATAATCCATCAAATATATGACTGTTTTAAAAACCTTTGGTTAACATGAACAGACTTACAACTAAATAATACGAAATACGACGATATTTTTTTTTGTATAATCATATCAAATCAAGCAATTGTGAGAAGACGACTCTATATGTACTGGATGTAGTTTTTGATGCTTAATTACATACCAAATTATGTGGTTGATATATATAAATAAATAAACAATGTTTTGGGTGAAAACATTGCGAGAGAAGTTGGCTTATTTGGTAATGATGCAAAAATTATAGTTTTTAGAAAATATACGAGTATATCTGAATATATCTTCCTTAATTTTTTATAAATGATTTAAATGTGTCCTCAGACAATGTACTTGGCGTAGCTTAAACAGTGTTTCATAATAACGCATCATGTTCAAGTACCAATGAACTCCTCATTAATATTGGTAATTTTAATATCAATCCCAATAACATGAACTTTTTTTAAAATGTATGCACCATTGAAATCGCCGTCTATATTGCTTGATTTAATTATCCTCAATGTAAATAATGGCATAAAAATTGCATTTCACAGTAGTTATTGTGGATGCGGCCGTACTTTGCAGTGTAATATTATTAACAAATATATAGCATTAACCTATATCAGTGGCGGTGAACTCATGACCTGCGGGTATCTCGGTGATTCTTTTAATATTTCAAGATATTCACGTGAATGTATAGAAAATATTTTTTTTATAAATGAATTGTGATTGCTAAAATATCCTATAAGGAACAATACAAAAAATGTACACTATTTTATGTGTTATTTATAGACAATTGGTAGTTTAAAAGAAGAAATCAAGTTTTAGAAGCTATAGATCCAATAACTGAATAATTTTAATTAATATTGAAAAGGGAATATTTTTGCTGATTTCCCACAACTTTTATGAATGGCATATTAGGTGTTCTAACGATCGTCAATTCAAATTAAAGCTTAGGGGTTAACATTTATTTATTAATGAATTTCGAATTAATCCACGTTCATATTATCACATTCAGAGTGCCGATTTACGTTTGCGATACAGGAGCATGCGTAAACAAGTTTACGTTTAAGAGTAAGTTGGAATTGTGTTTTTGTAATATTACTTTCGTTTGCGCTATAATGAAACATTAACTAATGACATGAATATTTGACATGCTATTGGTACTTTTTAAACTTTTATTGAAATTTAGACCAACTTGCGAAGCAGATCCGTCGTCACTGACATACGAGGTTTTAGGTAAAAGGGCGTAACTCTCAGTTTTTTGAAAAGTGCTTTTATTTGAGAAGCATAATGTACACTACTAAATACACGTTATATCAAAAGGAATTACGACGAAAATGCCGAATTATTATCGAAGCTCAACATTAGATATTGAAAAAAGAACGATCTACTAAATTTGTATAGAAAGGAAAAAACATTAAAAGTAAATTTTAATGATTTTCCTTTAATAACGTTCTTATTAATTATCAGATCAGAAAATTGACTTCAACACCAATTTATTAGTCATCATACACTTCAAGTTTGTGTTGATGTGACTTTGACTAAAAATCATTTAACATCGATTTTGGTGCCTCCCGTAGAATTTGTTCTGTTTTTACCTAAAGACAGTCGAATGATGCTATCCATTACAAATCGAATGAATGGACAATAGTTATTATGAGAAAGTTGGTTAGAATTTATAAGCTACTTCATATACGATACAATGGAATTATAGCTGAAACCTTTTATGATTGACGAATAAAATGTTACATATTTTTGGAAAAATAATTATAGCAAAGCTTTTACTCGCGTTATTTATAGAAAAAATGAAATCAGCGGGACTTTTCCCCGAAAATAATTACAGCAACAAAACTCGCGACTTTTTAATATCACGTGACTGTTTTAAAATGCACATCACGTGACCACGGGCTGACGTGTAATTACCGGTTCACAGAGAGCGGGGAGGGGCTAACTCCTTAATTCAATTTGTCAAATTAACACCAGGTGTCTTATCTCTCCGCAGGGGAGGCCGTTGGGCGAAATGTGGCGTTCCCCCTGGGGGCTGATGACGGGGTGGGGGCGTTGTTGTAAAGTTTTTTTTTTTAATTTTTGAATAACGTGACGGAACGGCATAGCAATGTTACGGTCTCGGTGGCATTTTTTATTTAACGACTGAAACAGAAAGGTATTTTCGATGCTTCGTTATAAATTTGTTTAGTGTTAGTATTATAATTTAATAACGGCTGAAAATAAAACAACGACATAAATCAACCCTGTTTAGAGCTGTATAATTTTATGAAAACTAAGTAGATTACCTAAATTAATGACTTAATTCTTGGGAACAGAATTAAAATAACTCTTGACAAATTGAAAATATAATTACATGTTAAAAATCAATACTTACTTAGAAAATTTAATGTTTTTAATTAATTAACAAACTGCAGTATTTTTTCAATACTGACAACTCACACACAAATTATTATAATGATGCCACCGTTTGCAAATAGGGGTTGTAAAAGCATATTTTACTTAAAACTACAACATTTATTTTAAGATATTTGACTTATTATAAATATGCACATAAAAATATAATCATCAGTATGAGCATAAGCTGAGATCCATGCTGTTATTTGAGAATCCCAGTGTTGTTTAAAATAATATAATTTACAGTTCATTATTCATACGAGTACATATTAGAATTAACTGTATTCAAACATATTTTATGCCGCCCTCGTAGGTGATTGGATAGTGCATCCGACTCACGGGCCGAGGGTCTAGGGTTCGAATCCCATAGCTGGCGAAAATTGTATAGGTTTTTCAACATTAATTTTTACACAGCGATATATTTTTACAGTTGTTTATTAATTGTTTAATACAAAACAATAGTATGCCCCTTACAATATACTTTGTGATTTATATATATACGAGTATCGCTTAAACACGACAAAACAGCTTAACACTTGATATTATGCGGATATTTTAATTTATATGAGTAGTAAAGGGAATCAAATGATGAACAATATTGAAAAAAAATTGGCTTGATTTTGAACTAATGGGATTACTTTATGTCTGAGACAATATTTCAATTCAAAGATTTCATTTATTTCAAAAATTAATTACTACTCGAGTATTGAACTACCAATACACAAGTTCCAAGTTCAAATCACGTAAGTAAAAAAATATTTACTCATCTAACAGCCATGATGGCACTAAAACAGTTTATCTAATAAAATACTATTACAACTCGCAAAAAATAAATTATCACACTGTGTAGGTACTATATGAGGCTATTATTTGCAAACATGGCGAAATCCAATATAGTTGAAAAATTAACCTTAAATGTCATTTTGTATAGAAAGAATTTTTAAACACCAGTTTCAAACACGACTTGATTACATACAAAAAGTAGAATCAAAATATCGCGTAACATTCAAACCTGGCTAATTCCAAAGTCATTTAGTTTCAAAGACGGATTGCTCCTGATATTAAACAGATTTA
>JAPMAG010001177.1:0-10472 GCA_036584685.1 Rhyacophila sp. Rhy_31_5 | reverse complement strand
ACTATGAAAAAAAATATATTTTCTTAAGATGTACTAACACATATACATAACTTAGAGATGATAAAATAAAATCAATGCTAGAAATCAGCACACAAATATACGTATAAGTAGATATTACACGGCCATTGGTTAAAGGAATATATTATACCAGTGATTGATAATTAACAACCTGCGGGTAACAGACATATGTGCTACAATATTTTTAGTTTCCAAAAATTATAAAACACTGAAAATATATAATTATGAAAAGTATCTTTTTTAACAAACACCATACCGGATATGCTAATCATAAAAATACTCGTAAAGTCTTCTGTATCTGGGGATGTATGATTATTATCC
This sequence comes from Rhyacophila sp. Rhy_31_5, assembly GCA_036584685.1. Classification (NCBI taxonomy): domain Eukaryota; kingdom Metazoa; phylum Arthropoda; class Insecta; order Trichoptera; family Rhyacophilidae; genus Rhyacophila; species Rhyacophila sp. Rhy_31_5. The sequence goes on along the minus strand of JAPMAG010001177.1, from coordinate 10,133 downwards.
GTAGCTTGAACCGACTGATTTTATCGTAGGCATGCTTATGTAGTTATTATCGTTGAAAATATATAATCAATCTTTACTTAACTATGCATTCTATTCGATTCATATGTGGTGTTAATGAAAACTATGCCATTTTTCAATTAATCTATATGTCTACATTAACCACATGAGAAATTGAAAAAATCATTTTCTTCATCCCAAAACGTAGACCTGGAGAGAAGAGTAATGTCAATGTTTATCGAAATTATTTCGAGTATTTATTGCTTCCACTTGAGTGAGAGTGAGTTTAGGTGAATTTTATTTTTTTTTAAATATTTTTTCAATAAAAAAGCCGTTTAGTACAATATTTGGACATTATATTAATATCAAATGTCTCCCTCGTAGGTGAGTGGATAGCGCAACCAACTCATGAGCCAAGGGCTACGGGTTCGAGGCCCGTGTTGATTGCAAAATTTTTCAAATGCTTATTAATTTGTATTGTAGCCAAGACACGAACCACGGTTGAACTAATAATTGACTCGTAAAAATTCTGTCAAAAGCAATCCTCACACCTTGGAGATTCATATACTTCGTTTCGGAGCGTATATAGTTAAGCGAAGAATTAATATATTTTATATTTTAGTCACGATTATTATATTTATTTTTTATACATTCTTTCCTCTTGCATTAATTATTTATTGAAAATATTTCGTTTCATTTCCGTATTATAATAATATCGTATTGTTATTGCATTGAGAAGCAATTACAGAATAAATAAAATATTGAAATAAATACGTTTTACAGCTAAAATGATAATCAATTGTATTACTTATTAAATTTAATACAATCAAAGGTATTTTTTTGTGTTATAATTGACGGTAGTGTGTCAAGAGTAGTATAAAAAGCTACTCACTAACCATTTAAATCTTCAAAACTAAAATAATTTATTTAGTCCCCTAAAAGGTTGCCGACCACTGCACTATTCATTGACATATTGTCACTTCTTAATAATAGATTCTGACTATGCATACGCATTAAGGATTGTTTTCTAAACGTAAAACCTGATTAACATTCACATTATCTGTATGTAAATATTACATACAATGGTAGGAATCAAATTTATGCTAATTATACAATTCTAGAGATTTATTAAAATGTAAGTAGTTTTGTTTTAAAATAAGTACAGAATTTTACGACTCGCCTTATATATATACTTATGACATACTCGTATGTTACTGAATGAAACTTTAACTTCACTATTGTTTTTCTCACTCTCTTTATTGTTGATTTACATAACGAATGATCGATGAATTAATTTTCTCATCAAGTATCAATTTTCAATGTGTATGGAGACAAAAAATACCCTTGCATTTACCTTTATTTGACTTTACTGACATTCTTCATTAATATTACATTTGTAATTTTTTATACATACTAAATTAATTAGTCTGTTGTGACGCTCGAGATTAATAATAATTAAAGATGTTTACTTTGTCGTACTTACCCAGTTTTTATGACCAATACTCATGGCACCATTCATATCTAAAAACAATATTTTAATCTAATCTATTACTCACAAATTATGCATTACATTAAAACATATGCATTAAATGTTTTTAGTATGTTCTTAAGAAGTCACTCTAAGAGTCGAATCCCATCATAAAGCATTCCTTAATGACGAATATTTTAGAACAATAATTTCGTTTTCTAGAATCTGGAGAACATTTTAAACAAAGTAATTATTTTGGTACAACTTCTTTCAACCATATTCGCTCCGAAACGGAGCAAATGAATCTCCACAGTATGAAGATTGTTTTGACAGTTTTTAAGAGTAATAATTCTAAATTGTTAGTTCTACCGTTTCGGGTTCGTGTCCTGGCTACCATACAAATGAATAAACATTTGAAACATTTTTGCAATCGGCACGGGCCTCGAACCCGCGACTCACGGCTCGTGAATCGGATGCGCTATCCACTCACCTACGAGGGCGACTATAACATTACTGTAAATTATTCTCAGTAAATGTAAACACACATTTTTCATATTTTTAAATATTTATTTGTAAAATACTGCGTTTCTAAGCCAAAGAGTGTTTGAAAATTTTTTGGTTAAGTGCAGTTTTGTAAAGTTATAAACTGCACTTTGCTAAGTATTTCTATATATTTTTTTATATTTAGATAGCTCACAATGTAACCATTTTACAAAAATTTGGGATTTTGTCGCTAAAGCAATAGATTGAGTTTACCTTGAATGTTTTTAAAGTAACCAAAAACCGAAAACCGCCTTTTTGGCGAATGGGGTAGAATAAATTTTACTAAATAAAGTATTTTTTGCAACCACGAATTTTTCTGTGACTTAACTTTTATATAACTATGTGATACCATTCAATTAAAACATTATACAATTTTCAATTTTACAAAAATTCAAAATGAAATCCTCTAAAGCTGATACTGTCTATAAAAAAGTAGTGACAAGTACAATTTAAAATGTTACATTTTCATTGTTTGTTCGCTTATTGTTAATTTTGTCGATGATTGCATAATAAGTGCTTTTTAACCTTTCGCTCTAAAGAAGATCCGGTACGCGAGGTATACAAAAACTTTTCCTATTTTCAAAAACCATTGTCACATTTTTTTTGGAAGTCACGATTCAATTTTTGCCGCTTGTACATTTCTGTAAATACTTATTAAATAAAACAAATTTTAAATCAAAATTAATTACAGCAAGTAATAGGATAAGAAAAATACGTCATCTAACTAATCACAATATATTTATGAAAATCTTTTAAGCTTTAATTTTAAAAAGTGACGTTTGGATTTTTTATAGAATAAATAAAAAATATACAATACATACAAAAACATTTAAAATATTACATATAATAGTAAATAAATAAAATATATTAAAAATACTCAACATCGGTTTCATATGTAATTACATAATGATTTTGATTAAAGACTTATCATATATTAACGATAAATACTTATATTTTGATTTTTTTGAAATATATTTTGAGAAATTAAAAACAAAAACTTTGTTTTTATTAGAAATATTCATTTTAGTTGATGAAGTATGATCTGACATTAAAATAGGAATGACTTTATATTATTGACATAATTTTATAGTTTGCATTTGCATATGTATTTTTATGTCTACAAAATATATCTAAGAAGGCTAATAATACGTCGTTAGCCTTAAAATTAATGAGATTCCATATATTTCTAGCTTATCTTATAAAGCTTGATGCGTCGTCTTGTCACATAAAATACAAGTGTTTTACAAATGAAGAATATATATTATTAAGTTAAGCTCAATTAAAATAACATGACATTTCTACACATAATAAACACTCTTTTTTCCATGATATTCATATAAATATTGGCTTTAATATTTCAATAATATTATAATCAATTTTTAGTTTGAGCTTTAAACTAAAAGCTCTATGACATAAATCTGCAGATATGCATTATCAATGTTGTACTTGAAAAATCAATATTATATATTTTTTTTAATTCGTCAATTAGTTGCTTATTTCTTAATGTGGTACCATTTTCAAGAGTCTAAAATATACGATAAACATAGTGTTTTAATGATTTTATAGTTTAAATAATATTTTACGTGGTTTAGAAATACAATTTACTTGCCAACATTAAGACATTTTTTTGTTATTGCCACACACATAAAACACTCAGTCCTAATTGAAATTGATGCCATAATGCTGTGACGTAGGTCTCTAACATTTCAAGGTGAAGATGATCATCTTATCTGTGGATATTCAATATAAATCTACGTTGTTAGTAAACATTCATTTAACTTAAGAAACGTGATTCATAACAAAATATTAGTTTAATATTTAAATTCACGGAGAGAGACTTTTATCATTTTAAACAGAAATTGACAAAGTGCGCAATAATTATATATTTATTTAATCTGGTATTGTTGAATTTTGAAAAATGGATTCAACTTAAATAGAATTTCCTCTTCATAACAGTATATATACCATTTTTATAATCTATAAATAATTCATTACAAAATAAAATATAATCGTTATTCACTTGTCCACATTGAATACGAATACTTTAATGGCACGTGAATTTTTTAAATCGGTAGGAGTAATGATTACCATTTTATAATATATTCTACGCTGTATATTTGAAAATACAACATCACATCCCTATTCTGTCAAAACAGTATGGTGAACTCGTATATAGAGATTTTAAATTTATTTATTGAAATTATTGAAATGTACCTATTGTACATTAACTGTACTGTTTTAGAAATCATTGAGCCAAAGTTTCATCGCAATCGGATGAACGGTATTGGAGTCTATACGAAACACACACAGACATTCGTTTATATATAATAATAGATTGATTCTAAATTATTTATAATACTAAATACGTAAAAAGTTCCAATTAAAAATATTACTATTTTGGGCAAAACTTTTATGCACGGAACATTTCATTATCTGAATAATACTTTAAAGTTAATTACTTAAAAAATATAATGAGAAGTACGAATTATAGCGCATAATGTTATATATAAATGGAAAAATTTAAATAACATATTATTTTATGATATTAATAAATCTAACGAAATAATAATTACTTGCTCTAAATAATAGCCAAAAAAAACAAATCGTTTCAATATCAATATGATCATATATTTTTTAATTCACTCTATTAGTAACTAACACATGACTTAGCAACTGTTAATCTCTTATCCTTATAAAAATAAGATTTATATTACAAAGTTATATGTTTTCTAATATATTATTGACAATCTTTAAAACTACATGATGCAACATTGAAAGGTTATACAACTTATCTATGTTAACCAAGTTAATCTATAGTGTACAATATACTAGTAATATACCAAAGATTACAAAACTAGACAGACTGACGTACCATTATATACGAGTATATAAAAGGTTAGATATATTTAAAATGTCTTCACAGCATCTACTAAAAAATAAATAACGAGATATCAGAGTATTTTCAAAAATATATATTATATAAATTATGTGATGGTAGCAGAGCAATATGTTATGCATCGTAAATTATTCCAAGGCTCTACGAGTATATTATAAATAAATCTGTCATAATTCAGTAAAAGTTACATGGAGATTAATATTAATGTCAAATTATCATGTAATTTTTATTTACGGTCAATCTATCGCTTAATAAGATGGAAAACCTGACCGATGATAAATTGTTTTAGTAATAGGTGAACAGGCGGCCAGGCGGCGCTGGCAGGTGATTCAAGAAGGTTACACGGAACTCATCCACGAACAGGATTATCAAACGAAATCTGACCTCTACAGATGTAACCTATAATTATTAGCTATGTTCACCTTTAAATGTAAAACATATATACATATCTTAATAGATTTTTTGTCGATAATTTTAAATGATGAATGAAGCCATGAAAACGATCGCATATAATGACCGAAAATTCGTTTTAATTAATGAGAACGGGTCGATAATAAGCTGAGAAAAATATTCTAAGCGCATATTTATATGTTTGATTTCGATTATTTCCATCTGTGTTTGATGTATTTTGCAATCTTAGAATCAATACGATTTTATACCATTCTTTTATTAAGGCCGTGCGTACGTATAATTAGAGGTTTTATTTCGTTAATCAAGCGTCTTATTGGTAAATTCTAAAGGTGAAATATTTTTATAATAAACATAAAAAAATGTGGAATGAAATATTATATTATATTTTATTCAGTTTTGTAAACAAAATAACAACAAGAAAGTATGTGATATCCAAAATATGGAAAATGTTCTATTCATATATTATACTGCCTATAAAGCTAAATACGAGGTAGGCAATTAAGTTCTAAGAAAAGTTGTATGTAGCTCTATGTAAAGTTTTCAATATAAGTTCTAACCAAAAATTTAATTTTAACTCTGCTGGTAAAAAAGAGAAGGTCTGTACTTCATTACTATGTAACATAGCATTAGCCAAAAAGTAAAATTCAAATTACCTTAATAATGAAAAGAATAATATGTTTGTCATTTTTTAAAATTCCATAAACGCTCTGAGATGGAGCATATGGGATCTTCATAGCATAAAGACTTTCTTAACATTCTTTTTACGAGTAATGGTTGTTAATTATTAGCTCAACCGTTTCGTGTTCGTGTCCTGGTTACAATACAAATGAATAAACATTTGTATAATTTTGCGACTAGCACATGCCTCGAACCCGTGAACCTCAGCTCGTGAGTCGGATGTCACTATACTCACCTACGAGGGCATGACCTACGTAGATGTTTGTCATTGCATCGGATTTTTTTAAATAAATTTAGTACAAATTAAAACATTTTTCTCTATTCCCGTAAAATATAGGTCTATAGTTAAGTATAATAAAGTTGAGACGAATTTCATTTTTTGATAGTTTTGAAAAGGAGACTGTCGCAATCTAGACACGTTCATAAAGCTGAATCTATAATTTCTTCTAAAAGTTTCGATATAAAGCTAATAATCAATAACGTTATTGGAAAATTTGGAGACTAGGAAAGTTTGACGTCTATTTAGCATTTTTTTTTTAAATTTTTAGCTTTACTCAAATCAGTCAACATTTTTAAAGAATAGAAATCACTTTAAAAACAAAATTTAATTATTTATACTGCAGAAAATATTTTAAAACTCATTAAAATAGTATAATGATTAATACGGCATATATTTAAATGCCACATTCACATTTTGCTATTGATTTTTTCTCTAAGATTCATTTGACTCAAGGTAAATAATTGTTATTCAATCTTACGATGTTAACCTATGTTACTTTGTCAATGGGCGTAAATTTATCTATGTATTTATGTATTTTTAAATCTGTAATTATCACGATAGTTACTTTCTAAATTACATAAAAAATAGTTTTATTGAATAGAAGGTGAAATTAAATATTGTTGTAAATTGCGTAAAAACTGATTTACTGAAAAACAATATATGATGAAATATTTAATAGCACCAAATTATTAATAAAGTGTACACATATTAGATAAAGGAAAGGCTCAAAATTTTCATTTTTAATGCAGATAAAAAACGTGTTCTTGTATTTTATACAAATACAGATTATACAAGGAAGACTTCTTTATAACAATAATAAACTATGAGTTATTTAATACAAAGATCACGACATGACCCATACGTAATGATTGGCAAGTAATAAATAAGTTAATTGGAAAACTACACAATTAAAAATATTTATATAATTATGTTTTTATAAATGGCAAAAATGTACGTTATTAGTTTAGTTAGTTTTACTGAGCAATCGTACTACGAGCATGTAGGAATATATTTTTTCTAAATATTTTCAATATCAATACTTGAGACGTGTATTTCCAAAGTGATTTTATTCCACTGCAACAAATTAGTGGCAAGTGCAAAAAAAAACTGTTTACGGTATCAATATTTCACATTTTTTTTATTTTATCAACTTGTAGTGTAAAATACAATTTGCAATGAAGATAACAAAAAAAATACTTAATATCGACACCATAGACAGTTTTTTGACATTTGCCACAAGTTTTATGAAATGGAATAAGTTCACTTTGGAAATACACCCCTCACTTATAACACCGTTGAATATCTAGTAAACTCATTAATTAATTTTTCAACAAAATATGATAATAATAATACGATACAGGATTTGAACAGCTCTTAAGTTTTTTTTTGTTTGTAAAATATTGTCGGATGCGTCTATTGTTTTGCTATTTTATTTTTGTGTGACCGCACATGCTATAAAACTTTGTTTTGTTTTTATTAATAATACATTTTTATCTATCTCTCTGCAACATTTGAAAATACCGTCATCAAGATCCGTATTCAACTTTATAATATTATTTTTATTTCATATAATATATTATATCTAAAACATATCGGAAAAACACGCAATGTATGCAGAGTATTAACCTTTACGTGTATATATGTTAATGTAATTATAGCTATGTATGTAATATATCAATATATACAGTTGTAGTCATATACTCGTATGAGTGTACTTCAAATGATGATTACAAAACAATTTTATGTGTTGCTGATTACGTTGTAAAAAAAGTAAATAAATCATTAATATGCATAAAAACTTGAAGACATAAAAACATCCATAAATATTTTGCAGACTATTTTGCGACCTAATATGCTGTGTATATTATTATATGTTCTGTGATTATATCATATAGCATAACATCAAAATATTGTGAACTTTTTTATTGCGTAATTTTTCTTTAAAATTGTTGACAATGTGTATTTTTTTCTAATAAATTATGTATCTAAATAAGAAGATGCGTATATTTTAAAGCGCTTAGAACTGAATTTATATAAAAAAATAAAGGTTTTTTCTTACAATCATGCGTTAATTAATGTACTTATTATTATTCTTTTCTTTTTTTGAATCCGCTCTGAAACAAAGCATTTGGATCTCCAAAATGCGAAGTTTGTTTTAACAGTTTTTACGAGTAACAATTGTCAATTACGAGTATTAGCTCAACCGTTTTGGGTTCGTGTCCTGGCTACAACACAAATGAAAAAACATTTGAAAAAATTTTTCAAGCAGCACGCGCTTCAAATCCGTGACCTTCGGCTCATGATTCGAATGCGCTATCAATTCACCTACGAGGGCAAAAGTTAATTAACATTTTGATTATATGAAGCTTTATTATGGAATTACTTCTGAAAAAGTTCCTATGATAAAATTTAACATGTACGAGTATACGCCTTTAATACATATGCCAATAATGCGGTCATTAAATGATAGTCTACAATAAAAAATAACACCAAAATATCGACCGTGCTTAACACTCAGAATACATTTTACAGAATGTACAAAAAACATTTTTTAACAATTTTTAGTTACATTAAAAAATCTTGCATTATGACTAATAAATTTATGTTTTATTTTCCTAGTTTGATAACTAAATAAGTTATTAAAGGAAAATCATTAAAATTGGAGGTAAATGGTTTACTTTCCATACAAACATAGTAGATAATTCATTTTTCAAAATCTCAAACTGAATTTCGATAATAATTCGGCATTTTCGGCTTATTTTATTTTGACAGAACGTGTATTTAGTTGTGTGTATTGTGATTCTCAAATACAAGTACTTTTCAAAAACCTGAGGGTTAAACCTTTCAACCTAAATAAGGTCGATATCTTGCTGATGACACCCACGGAAAAACCTTGCCATTAATTTATTAACACGTAATGTACCCGCATTGCCACACCATGCGCAAATTGACATTATTAGGTGTAATTAACTACTTATTTTATTAGCCTTTAAGTCGGTCTTGGAGCATATTTTAGATGTCAGTTAAACTCGCATAATATCATTACGTATAGAAGAAAATAGTCAAATATACGATATCGCTTGTATTAACGCAGTTTAAATTTCCATATTACTACTCTCGTTCTCTGTAGTTATCAACTAAACCTTCGTTAAACGCCATCCAAACGCTATCTAATTTTCTCGGCTCTGTACTTTGGATTACCATGCAGTTTTGTTGAAGTATGTACAATTTACATCGCACGTGACAACAAACAACTAGCAAAGTAATCGAGTTTCTACTTGGCTTGAATAATAATATCGTATCAAATAAACATCCGTATTTGAAGCGTCTAGTTACAAAAAGCGATATAAGCACATTTCAATATTTTTGGCAAACAATGTTTTTATGTTTCAATAAAAAAACTTGTTTTAATCCAAGATTCTTTATTTTCATCGTATTGTATGTTTAAATTAAAGCAAAATAATGGCGTTTATCAGCTGATAAATTTTAAGGTGAAACAAATATTTAAATGCACGTGGAATCAACTAGATTTAAAAGATTTATTTATATGCAGAAACATCTCACTTTTTATTTTTTTCATATTTTTATATTAGGTTTTGGAATATAAGATTTTCACAAACGAGTATAGTGTAAAATTGTACGTACAATGCGAACATATTTTTTTCAATTTCGACAAAATTTGCTTATATCGCTTTTTGAAATTAGACGCTTCAGTTGTTCAATTATTATGCGTACTCATTTCAAATATATTTTACTTATCCGTAGTGTCAGTTTTAATATATTTTTTTTTTTTCAAATAGTTGTTGGCTCTCACTGTAAATGCTGGTCCCGTGAATAACGGTCCTGTGGAAAAACCTGTG
>JAPMAG010001176.1:0-12921 GCA_036584685.1 Rhyacophila sp. Rhy_31_5 | reverse complement strand
ATCTTCACATTGTGAAGATCCATATACTTCGTTTCGGAGCGGATATGGTTAAAAACAATTACTCAAAGTTTTATAATTATATATCAATAATATTTGATTTATGGTGACCATTAATTAGACCAGGGTTTCTCAAACTATATTCCGCGGAACACCAGTGTTCCGCCGAACCTGAATAGATGTTCCGCGACAATTTTGCAAGGTATCAAGAAGATATGCAATTCAAGGACTAAAAATCATCAAAGCCATTGAGTGCTTTATTTATTCATGTTTTTATGTTTATATTATATATATATCTTTGAAGTCATAATCAGTCGTATCAGGTAAATATTATCTTAGACGTTAAGTCACTTGGGAAAACCTCAAGTTCAAACGACCATATTTTTGTCTATACTCTACTCCATACCACATTTCACTATATTAATATTTATTGGGAATTTTGTATATAATCATACAAAATACCAATATATATGTATACAAATTATTAAATAATACCAAATATAAATATACGAGTATATAAAGAATATATAATATTATATATAACGTGGAGTAACGCACAAATTGGTGCATACGGCTGCAAAAAAAGTTTATAAAATGATTTTATGCTTACAGAATTCAAAGTATAATGTTTGTAATACATCATAACAATATTTATTACAAGTACTGTTACTTTGGTTTCACTTCAATATGTAAAAATTATTTGCCTTATTAGTCAAATATGAAAAAAATCAATTTTTGATGCTTAAAAGTCAAAATGGGTTAAATTACAATGAAACAAATAATTTTAAATTATAATATATATAGACAAAATATTCATGGAATATAATCCAATATTTCCAATACCCATGCTTCACACAGCACTATTTTATGATATATGTTTTTAATATAGCCATTAAAACCATATGACTACATCCGCTTCTGTTCAGCCTTGCCCATTCTTTCCACTGCGGCACCTGTCTAATGGATAACAAAGTAATTATTACTCCAGCGTTTCGAATTTCACATATTCCTTATAATAAAATAAATACCTTCTATTCCGAGCAGCGCTTTTATTAAAAGAATATATATTTAAGATATGAATAATAAATATAATATGTTACATACTTGTATGTCCAATAGATATATTTTTGTACACCATCGTTGATTAAATTAGTGATTTTTTGCTTGATATATATGCTTTTTGGTTTTATACAGTCTGCTTATTATTAGCATCCCGACTAAGAGCTTTCTTAAGAAAAAAAAAAAATATGTCACATTTTTTATTTAACTTGTCGAGAGTATGGACGCGTATATGCGTATGCTCAAAGTTCACTTTGAAGAAACATATACGTATATGTACGTCAAACACATGGCAATGTAATACTCGTAATAGAATATTTAAATTGGAGTCGATTTTTTAACTGTTACAATACATTAAAAGATATTATAGAAGTTCTATAATTAAATAATCAAACATTAAAAAAATCTCTCTCGCTGTGAATTTTAGGATATATTATTTAAGATATACTAATGTTATTATAAGCCAAGATTTTCTCTATAATATTGCGAAGTTTTTTTAAAAATATAATTACGTATAACATCGTTGATTTTCTTCATATTTTATTTCAAAATGTTGCTTTAATATATTAACTTTGATAATAACAAAAATCATATTGTTTGAAGAAATATTTGACCTCTTTTAAAAAGGGCAGTCAACAAACTGCTAAATCATTAAGTCAATCTCTCAGTTTACTGATTTGAATTTAATTGTCAAAGAATAACATATATATAAATAGATAAATTTTATATATTGCTTTCGAAATATTGAAGATAATGTGAAAATCAACGAACAATGAGACATGTGTGCTATTATCGAAACAGTAAATCATTCTATTTTCGACGCTTGTCGTATTCCTTCTCTCTGAATGTCGGGCCTAGTGTCCCTGTCCCATTTATCTTTTGTGTTGTGTCTATGTATAAGGTTATGTTGATGAAGTTTTTATCGATCTCTGATTAAATTTTATTTTAACTGTATGTATTTAATTATGAATGTTGTTTGTTTGTCTCCCTTCTTATCCTTCTTAGTACTTCCATTTTCTCTTTCGTATCCTTGGTTCTGGGACCTTTAGGTCATTCATCTGGGTCGGGGTGTTGGTTTGTCCTTTCATACTGCTTGGCTGCTATTTGATCTGCTCTGGTCTTGAAAGTTGAATACAAAATCCACAGTTTTAGTAATAGGTTTGTTATAAGGTTGGCATTTCTGTTAGTTTTGATGTGTTTTGTTATCCATCTAGATATTTATGTGATTTCATCGAGGAAACTTCAGCAACCATACGATGTATGCGTTCTTGTAATTGAAGTCGATGCTGTGTTCATCATAATTGTTTAAGTTGTTGATAGTGTCATTTGGTTAATCTATCAAAGAGTCGTAGAATTTCTTCAACAACTTCAAAACGTGTTCTGGCAGAGTTTCGATGGCAAGGTATCTCTGTAGTGCTGTGTTGTGCACAAACCACAATACATCCGTGATGGTGCGCAAAGTTGTTTTGTAAAGTTGGAGTATTTTATATTTGTATATATGATTACTGTTGTTTGCGATTCAATCAACTACGCATATACAAGGTTATTTTGCCCTCGTTACGCTGGTGAATAGCGCATACACCTAGCTAGCGGGGGTCATAGATTCAACGCCAGTACTGGTCGCATTTTGTTCAAATGTTTATTCATTTGTATTGTAGCAAAGATATTAACCCGAAATGGTTGACCTAAAAATTAACAAGTATTACTCGTAAAAACTAGTACAAAAAATTTCACACTACGAAGATTCCATACGCTCCATCTTTGATAGTATATGTAATTTTAAAAAATCTATAAATATATGTAATTCTAATTTATATATATATACATAACTAGTTCGGTGGCTGCAAGAAACTTGAGCTGTCTTTTTTGTTGTTCTACTTAATTCTATTCTTTAAGCACACTATGCATGGTGATACCGTCCTGTGCGACTTCGTTACGGGCAGGTTTAAAACCAAAATGTGGGAAATAAAAAAACATATGTTTCCTGAAGGACAGTCAGGCAGGCGACCATGCATAATCGTGGTTGTGAATACTGGCGGGTAAGCGGTGGGTCCTTCAAACCTGTATTTTTAATATTATGATAAACAGAATGGAGGTACACAGCAATAAATATTACAATACAATCATAAAACACTCTTTTTTTCTGATATTAGAAACACTAGAAAGTTTCTGTAATTTCAAAAAAATGTATTAAAACATACATATTTTAAAATGCGATAATGATAAAAAATATTAATAACATCTATGAACTACAAAATATTATTTTACCAAGAGTAATATTTACGTATATTTTTTTTACTAAGGTATACATACCCTACGGATAGAGCAACGTCATTGTGCTTAAATTACATTATATTGAATGTGTTTATAGTTTTTCATCACATTTTGATGTATACCGCAGAGTAATGTAATATGATGAAATGTGTTATATCGTAATCATCTGCGTATAAAGTTGATGTCATATATTTTTTTTAAGTAATCGCTAGGCAATTTTTTGTGTACTATATATTGTGTCCATCTGTTGACTACCCCAAATTTTATAGTAAATATAAAAAATAATACGAGTATATCAGGATAGTCAAATTTGTGGGTGAATGGATGGACATTCAACCTCCTGAAGATCACGAATTTGAGGCCCATGCTGGTCGCAAATTTTACAAATATTTATTCATTTGTATTGTGGCCAAGACACGAAACCGAAACGATTGAGCCAATAATTGGTAATTATTACTCTTAAAGAACTGACAAAAATAATCTTTACATTGTGGAGATACATATGCTTCATTTTGGAGCGGACATGGTTAAAAAAGAATAAAGAAGAATCAAAATAACTAAGAAATGGCTTGACATAAACTGTATAAATATACAACAGATAAACATCTAAAATTTAGATTTCTAAATATTTCTTTTGGTTATAGCAAAAATTGATTCGGAAAATTTCATGGAAGATGAGGTAATTTTTTTACATGACATCATGAGGATGCTGTTATTTTGTTAGGGTCAAATTTAAATATACGAGTTTTACACAAACTGTATGTTGTAAACTTTCGAACATTCTGTAAGCTTCTTAAGCTCTTTACTGAGATACAAATATGTCTGTCTTTACATTTAAGCCTATAATAAATTTACAAACATATCAGCTGTTTTTTCGTAGCTTACGTGAGGCTATACTTGAAAATAAATATTAATTATCTTTATAATTCAAATATATATTACATTTATGATTATCTGCAATAATAACAGCAATGGAGTTGCATGAATAATTTTGAAAAATGCTAATCTAACCTGTCAATATTTATTTCTTAAAAAAACAGTTATTAAAATGTATTCTTTATTTATTATTATTTGTAAAAATCTATAATATAGTCTATTAATATTTTTTTATTAATTTTCTAATAAGAAAACGTTTTATTTTGGTTATTATATCATTAAATTTGAATCTTTAATAATCAAAGTACTTCAATAAAGCGGCAACAAAAGTCAGTGTCATATTATATTGTATATCGTGGTTCATGGTATCATTTTTTACATCCCCCTTTTTCTTCTTATGTTTAACAATATTTATTAATATTTGTGCGAATTTAAGCCGAGAATTAACGTACGTATTGCTTCTTACCTATTGAATTAAAATAGATCAGTTGATTTTTGATACTTTTACCAGTTGTGCTAGAAATTAACTGAAATGTGTGATAATATTTCCTTTCTATATCGAATATATATATTGATAATTAAAAATATACTCTATAGAAATACTCCGTAACCTTTTTTGACTGACTGCGTACTAAAAGCTTTTTCATATAACCACTGCATCTTTAAGTAACATCTATCAAGTTATTCTAAAAGAAACTTTCGTATTTCTTCTTAAGACATATTAACTTAGCCTAAATTAAATTTAACGGAAAATTTTCACAATTCAGTATAAGTGTGATTAAAAAAAAATCTTCCAAATCTGTGGCCTTATAATATCAAGAAATGGTGATATGTTTAATATCCTCTTGATAGATTCTACATCATTGCTGTAGGCATGATTTAATAGTTTCAACAACATTTTTGTTGTTCTCAAACTTTATTGCTCTAATTTTAATTCTTTTAAATTCTTACTAAATGCATAGAAAATTGTTTAGGACAACTTTTTTTATTTTTTACCGCGTTACACTAATTGCAGAATACTTTTTTTCTCTTTTAAACATATCTACTCTAAAACCAAATATATTGTTTATAAGAAATAATGTTCAATATTTTAATAATTTAGATCACCCTTGTAGGTGAGTAGATAGCGCATCTGACTCACGAACTGAGAGTCTAGGGTTCGAATCCCATAACTGGCAAAAATTGTACAAGTTTTTTCACGTGCATTTGAAACCAGGATATAGACCTAGTAAGTTGAGCTAATAACTGATAATTATTACTCGTAAAAACTGTTAAAACAATGTTTACATTTTGGAGACCCATATGTTACGTTTCGAAGCGGATATTATTAAAGGAAGGAATTTTCAATAATCCTCAGTCGATTTTGATAATGTCCTGCCTTTAAATATACTGTTAAAAATCTGTAATTTTTTAACGACTACGGGATTTGAACATATCACCTACGACCTATTAGTTGAATTGCGCTATTCACTCACTTACGATTGCGTTACATAGTAATAATTTATTTGATTACCCGTATTAACAATACGTTTTTCCATTACAGCTGCAGTTACGATTATATAGAACTGTGGGAGCCTCCTTTCTTCGAAACGACTTTTTCCAACACATCCAATATACCAGAAGATGCTCCACTTCCATTGATGATGCAGACATTATCATCAGAGCCGTCTCCAATCAATCGTCAACAGCCGTGGCCAGAATCCATACCGTCTTCAACGCCTCTTAACGCTAGAGCAGGTCTTCCAACCAACGGGGCCGGCACATCAACATCCGACGCAAACCCGTCGCCTGTAAAGGTTTCACTGGGGAATGGAGGTGGGGTGAGGCTTTGTGGTGATTGGAGCGCAAGATTGAAACTTCTGAGACACGTGTCGCGTGGTCCAAGATTGCACGTGCGGTTCGTGTCTGATTATTCACACCACTATACTGGATTTAAGGCAACTTTAACTATGGAAAACGGTAAGTGTTCTTAAATATATAATAATATGGTGTTTTATTTTAGAAAAATACTAGTTATATTTAGTAATTTTCTTTTTGTTATAAATATATAAATTGATTTTCACTTAGATAATACAGAGCGTAAATTATTGAAGTAACTCAAGTTAATTAGCCTTCGTGTTTGCGTTGTATATTAAATATTATAAGAAAAATGACATGCAAAACTAAGATTAGCATGTCGGCTTGAAAGCTCTCACTCATGAATATAATACATAATTCAGCTTTTTGTTCTTTAGCTTACATATTTTTAAAATAAAATATTAGAAAAGACTATCGTTGTTAATGTTGTCGATAAATCTTAAATTAATAGAAAATAAAAATAGTTTTTCAAGTATGCTTTATTTAAAAAGATTTTTTTTGAATTATTAATACTTTGATGACATGTACTAAAAAGATTAGATACTTAGTATCAACAACAAAAAAGCCTTACAGTCTATTTATAAAACTATTTCATTATTATTACAAAAAAAATTCTACATCACTATTTATTCAGTGTGGTGAAACTTAAATTGACTAATAATAACTGAAATTATTTTATCATATTCACATCAATATTATAAATATTGAATACTTAAGTTGTGAAGATTAAAACAAAAAGTTTTTAACCATATCCGCTTAAAAATAAAGCATATTCATAATGTGAATATTGTTTTGACAATTTTTTTACGAATAACAATTGTCAATTATTAGCTTAACCGTTTTGGGTTCGTACCCTGACTGCAATATAAATGAATAAATATTTGAAAAATTTTGTAATCAGCTGGGATTTGAACCCTAGAACCTTGACTCGTGAGTCAAATGCACTACTACTCATCTGCGAGGGTGACATAGTGTTAATGAATAATAATTTTAGGTTAGATACATATATAAATGAATGACATTTGAAAAATTTGCCACAAGCTACGGTACAAAACATGCGACCACCGTTTTCTACGTGATTGAAACGTAGTCGCAGACGAGAATATAAAGTAATTAGCAACGCATGATTTGAAGAGCAAATTTATAGTCAACATTTCCAACGTAACGTTTTGTTATTGCTGTTGTATCTACACATTATATTTGATATTTTTATATGAGTATTGATTAAAATTATGAAGAGTATTTTGACTTAATTCTCTAAGTGTTCTATTTCAATAAAAAAATACTATCATCACTGGAAAATTGTTAAATCTTTATGATATTTTAGTTGGAAGATTTTTCTTCTCAAATTATTTTTAAATATATATATTGGGCTTTTAACATTTGTAACATTCAGCTTTGCCATTGTGCAAAATTATGTTAAGCCTTACAACTTCATATTTTATAAGAAAATCATTTATAAAAGAAGGGAAATTATTTTTTAATTTATCAAATAGTCAAATCTTCTTTATGCGATTTTTTTATTCTCGTTTTATTTTCACTTAGGGTATAAATTTCCAATTCTTAAACAAAATTTAAAAAAAGAACGATTTTAATGTTTTCATACGCACTGACATTACAATTTCAGAAACAAGTGAACGCATGAAAAATGATATTGTATATACCATAAGTTCTTTACATTTTTTGGCCTACCGTTTCCTTTTTGCAAAAAAGTACCCGCCGTCCTCTTGTCAGTAAAAAAAACATACCGATTTCCGTTATTAAAATCAATAATATAACCCGCATTGTTTTTGCGAGTATTCTCCAGGGGGGTGGCAGTTGGTCCTCAGCGCCACTTTGAATCTCTTCAACGCTTGCTGGTGGTTAGTACTAATATCGCTGTGAAACACTAATATACGAGTATATACTAGAGCTTTCGTGTATTTTCCGTATTCTCGATTTATTTTATTTCACAGCAAAAAATTTGAACTCAAATAATTACACAGTTTTAAACATATTCTATATTTTTTTGGAAATACGTATCTAAGCTGTGTTGTTATTTTAACATCCATCATGTTTAGGCAAAAGGGAATAACCCTCACAGAATAAATTTTACAGGAGGCACAAAAAACGTGTTTTCATGATTTTTAGTCAGTCATATTAATTAACACAAACTTGAAGGGCATGATGACGAATAAATTGGTGTTTCATTTTCTTGATCTGATAATCAAGAAAGTGATTAAAGAAAAATCATTAAAACTGACGTTTAATGCTTTTTTCTTTTCCATACAAACTTAGTAGTAGATTGCTCATTTATCAAAATTTAAACTTGAATTTCGATAGTAATTCGATATTTTTGACTTAATTTCTTTTGACTGAACGTGTATTTTGTTATGTTAATTGTGATTTTTAAATAAAACTACCTTTTAAAAAACGGAGTATTACGCCCTTTTACCTAAACATGGTTGATATGGCAACGTTTTGCTAAGAACTGCAAAAGAGAAAATTAATAAATTACAGCTTTTCATATTCTAATTATTAATTTAATTATCATAAATCAACAGTATACAACAACATATTTAAATATTCTCAGGTTATGTAGTCAGACCACCGTAAATGACATTTTTGGGAACATGTTTAATACAATGGGTGAAAAAATGTCGGCAGAAATATTGTAATGCGTCGAGAGGTTACGCACACAGGGCGTGCGCGCAAAACGCGGTAAATAAATAATTCAGAGAACGTTTTGCTAAAATATTCACAAGAAGAAATACGACATGAGCCGAGCCACGGCCGGGGACAGTGAATGTTTTCGAGGATTTGCCGCATACTCAGTTTGGATTTAGAATATATGCATGTATCGAATAAATAAATCTTGCAGCATTTTAAGCTGTGGCAGTTTTATTAATTTAAACTGAATTTTTACTAAATATTTTTGTCGATAGGTCACAAGGTTTTTAATATATAATAAATGGTTTTATAATAATAACGTAGTTTTTATGTAAATATCTTGTTACAAAATATATTAAGAAATATATGACCACTTTGATCTGTTACAACATTATCATTATAACATACTATATTAACATTGAAAAGTTAATATAGTATACAAGTATTCAAAAGAAACTTTGCTATAAGGAATAGGATAAAACTATGTGTTTGGTTTAACAAAATATATTAGAAAAGTCTAGGTTGTCTGCTAGAACAATTTAAATTGAATTCAACTTATCTCTTTGTTATTTCAATACAACTATTTTAACTTAGTTTTAAAAATTCAATCTCAGAAAGATTAACGCTACGCTTGTATGATTATTTGACCCAAACATGGTATCAATGAAAATTCTGCCGATTTTACTAATATTAATGAGTACGTGGACATTAATAAATTCAGTCTCAAAAAGATTAAAGCTCCGCTTGTACGATTATTTGACCCAAACATGGAATCAATGAAAATTCTGCCGATTTCACTAATATTTTGGGTACATGGACACTAATAATTACGTAATAAATCAAAAAACATTTGTTTTTTTTTTTCATTGATAACTATATAATTAACACACCACTAGTTATGTACTTTTAAACATAGAATAATGAATACATTCAAAATAAATTATAAGAAAATGTAGAAATCCTTCATTTGGGTGAGGTGAATTAAAACGATCTTTTTTCTGTGAATTATTTTTGAAAAACAGAATCAATAAGCTTTTACAGCAAACTTTTAAAAATATTATTGTATTTTTTTTGTTAATAGGTTAATAAGTGCTTTTATTTTAGAAAATCACAATGTACACTACTAAATACACTTTCTGTCAAAAGAAATTCAGCCGAAAATGCCAAAATGTAATCAACACTTAGCTTTAGATTCTAAAAAAATAACAACTTGCAAAGTTTCTGTGGAAGGAGAAAAAGCAATAACCTTCAATTTTTATTATTGTACCTTAATATTTTTTTTGAATATAGGACCAGGAAAATTAAACATCTAATTATTAGTTACCATCATACCCTTCAAATTTGTGTAAATGTGACATCGACAAAAAATTAAAAAAAAAAAAAAAACATTTTTTGTACCTCCTTTAAAATTTGTGCTGTGAGGTTAATCTCTTTTGCTTAAACATGGTTAATATAACTCTATCACTCTATTTTATTCTTTATTTTGTATTTAAGTAATTTAGTATTAAAACTTTATTTCATGAATATGTTAATTTCATATTTTCATATTAAGACTACATTGAATTAATACTTTTTAACGTAAACTGGTAAAAAAATATATTCGAGGATCTTATAAAATCTTTAATAAGATATTTCAACACAGTCTTAAATAGTATTCTTGCGTAGTATAAAATCATTTTTTTTAATCTGTATAATTATAGAAACTATATTGCTTAGATGCTTTAATTATACACTGCTTTTCATTTTATATTTTTTGCATTGTTAATACGTTTATATTGTTCTTAACATATTCCGTATCCTGTCACTTGCATCCAATATGTTCAAGCAATTTTACCGATGTCGTTCATTTAGTGCGTAGGTAACTCGATCCGTTTCGTTTGCCTTTTCTTGATTCTTGCTTGAAAACGATTCTTCGCTAACGGTCATATATTCTGCTTAGTATGCATTTGAAGTGTATTACCTGAACATTCTAAAAACGTTTTGTTTTTTGTACGATTTCGAATTCAAATTTTCATGCTTACTCTACTTTTCTCTCTCACTAGACGAAATTCAGTTTATTTATTAACGTGAATACTGTCGAGACGGTTTAATATAATAAATAAAATACAAAAATATAAGAATCGAATCCTAAAAAAGTTCTGTGATATTGGATATCAACCCAGTTTAGGTAAAAAAGCGTAACCTTTAGTTTTTTGAAAAGTGCTTTTTTTTGAGAATTACAATGTACACAAATAAATACACGTTCTGTTAAAAGGCCAAATTTAGCCAAAAATGCTGAAATATTATTGAAATTCAGCTTTAGATTCCGAAAAAATAACAACCTACAAAGTTTGTTTGGAAAAGAAAAAAATATTAAAAGTCAATTTTATGATAAATGATTTAAAGCGCACGTAAAATAACAGATGTATTAATATTTAAAATAACCTTTTTGGTCCAATAGATTGAGAAGATAATAATTTAAATCTATTACTATTTTAATTAAGTCAATTAAAACAATCTACATATCCTACTCGAGTATGATTACAAAAAAAACTATCTGTCAATTTGATTTAAAATAAAAACTTGTATCGTATGCAACTTTTTCTAATTTATATTTAAATAAAAGTTTATATATTTAATATACGTTAGTATTTATATACGGAAAACTATAATACATATAATTAAATGCTTGAAAATATTGAGCACATTTAAAAAAATTAATATTTATTTATTTCTTTTTGAACGTAAAATTTCCATAATATTGAATTATTACACGAGGCCAATGAATGGAATTATTTAACCTTAAGCCATCCATCAAAATAACGTAATATTATTGGAACGATACGTAATTTATACGGAAACAAACAATTTGCCGTTTATTAAATCTGGATCATCTGTCAATGCCATCGTCCACCTTGCATTACTATCTGATATTAAAAGATACAGCAATGATCCATGCCGAACTCTGTTTTTGTTGCTTTTGAGAGACGGTTTTATAAAATATGGCCCAATTGATACACTTGTCAATTATTATTTATTTGGATATTTGATCGCAAACAACGTGGATATTTTTATTGTGTTCATAATCCACTTAAGATATATCGAAATTTTTCCAGTTTTATTTTATTTCTGTCGTAATTTAATAAAAAAAAGCCTGAGATAGAATATTACATAACGTAAATATAAATACAAAATACGTTAATATTAAATTCATTTAATCTGTTGTCAATCTTCAATGGAAAGCCGATATATCGAATAATTAACGTGGTTTAAAATGTATGTTAATATTTTATATAAATTTGGAAAAAATTATGGTAAATGGTAAAATACCAATTACGGTGTTGATATTGATGATACTCGTACATATTTTTCTATAATCTACATAGTAAATTGTATTTTACAATTCCAATGGAAATAATAAAAAATATGTAATATCGACACAGTAAACAGTTTTTGGCATTTAAATCAAATTTTTTGAAATCGAATAAGTTCACTTTAGAAATACATGCCTCAAATATTCTTACTAATAAATAGTAAGTAGGAATTAAAAAAAATCGTTCTAAATACTATTAAAGTTTTTGAATTATGCATTAGGTGATTTTTAGTTTTATAAAATGTACATATTTACTAAAAAACTAGCACGTGTTAAAATTGTTAATGTTTCTAAGTAATCGTATCATAAAAAAATGATAATTTTTGTTTAATTTCACTGTTTTCGCATTATTGACAGTACCATAGTGTTACGTTATTACGGTATTTAACCTGTACAAAAATGTGTATGGGTTATATTATATTATCTATCCACGTATTTTAAATATTTTTAATAATATCATTACATTTTTATTGAAATAAAAACAAAGTTTTTATACATAGTACAATAAATGTATATATATTTAACTTTAAAACAAGTTTTGTTTTCTATGAGAATTTAAAATGTTGAAGTTAAAGTTAGATGAAAATTTTGTACCAAACAAATCCAGTCGTAGTTTTTTTTTTTAAATACATATATTTATGAAAATATGTGTAAACACTGTGTTATTATTTCAGTCTTCAGCTTTTTACCAAAGATTGATAATAAAGACACTCAAACATATTAATTTTATTTTTTCATCTTTTAACCATGTCCGCTCCGAAACAAAGCATATGAATCTATATAATGTGAAAAAAAAATTGACAGATTTTTTTTAACCATATCCGCTCCGAAACGAAGCATATGGATCTTCACAATGT
>JAPMAG010001175.1:0-10395 GCA_036584685.1 Rhyacophila sp. Rhy_31_5 | reverse complement strand
GATCTTACATACTCTTAAATCTTTCTTATATTTTGAAACATATTTATTATGAATAATCGTTTGCTAACCGACGCCAATATTTGCAAACATGGCTCGCCTCCAAAACAATATTTACGGCGCAATGTTTTAAATAATCATCTAAAAATCATATTTATTATTTTGAATTGATAAATTGTATATATGTTCTCAAGCTTTTTGAGGATTTTTGTTATATAAGAGATATTATAAAGAATTTTTTTCTTTGTAAAATAACAATTGTCTTTTTTTTTCATGTATCTATTTTGTATATTAAAATGAGCAGTCTTTACTGCTTTCAACTATTGTATTATATCAACCGTGTTTAAGTAAAAAGGAGTAACCTTAACACTTTAAAAGAGGCACAAAAAACGTGTTAAGAAAGTTATCAAATAAAAATCTTTAAAATTGACGTTCAATGCTTTTTTCTTTACACACAAACTTAGTATTTGTTTTCTTTTTCAAAATCTAAAGCTGAATTTTGATAATAATTTGGTATTTATGGCTTAATTCCTTCTGACAGAAAGTGTATTAATTTAGTCGTGTACATTGTGATTCTCAAATAAAAGCGCTTTTCAAAAAACTAAAGGTAACAAATTTTACAGAAGGCATATTAAACGTATTTTTAAAATGATTTTTAGTCAAAGTCACATTAATACAAACTTGAAGTACGTGATGACCAATAAATTGGTGTTTCATTTTCAGGATCTGATTACTAAGAGACTTATTAAAGAAAAATGACTACAATTGACGTTTAATGCTTTTTCCCTTATACCAAATTAATAAGTCGTTCTTTTTTCCAAATCTAAAGCTGAATTTCGATAATAATTTTGTGTTTTTGACTTAATTATTTTTGACAGAACGAATATTTAGTTATGTACATTCTGATTTTCAAATAAAATCGCTTTTCAAAAAACTGAAGGTTACGCCTTTTTACCTAAACAGGGTCATAGTATCTAACCATATTCAGATTTTAAATACACATAAATTAGATTTTTTCTGAGTAAAATTCAACACCTGTCAATCAACGTGTATGTTGTTCCTTGAAGCACTGCGGGGTAACATAATGGCAAACAGTATATTTCTGTATTATAGACATATTTATATAACACCACGTGTGTAGAGTCAAAAGGATTTCTAATTTAAAATACAATACAATGTAAAAATAACAGATTTTCTATAGATCATCGATCACATGTGGACTGGATATGGACTGGTCCCCGCCTTCCAAAAATTTTCATCTGATCGCAGAGTTTCAGATAACCAGATGTAAAAAAAAAAATATTTCTTTACTTTTTATGAAAATATAGAATTTTAATAGCAATTATTTTAAGCGTTTACATTTTGGAAATTTTAACCCAAAAAGCTGAGAAATCTTTAACTTAGATGGTTAAAAGTATATGTACTTTTTTCCTTTTTTTTTTAATCTTACCCAAACAAAGCATATGGATCTTCACAATGTGAAGATTGTTTTGAGAGTTTATTTTTTACGAGAATTAATTGTCGATTATTAGCTCAACTGTTTCGAGGCCGTGTCCTGGCTACAATACAAATGAATAAATATTTGAAAAATTGTTGCAACCAGCTCGGGTTTGAACCCAGGATCCCCGCATGATAGGCGTACGCGCTACCAACTAGCCTAATGAGGACGACTAAATATGTACTTATTTATTTTAAATATCTGTTTCGAAAGAATTTTCTAATAACATATTTTTTTTTCATTCTTTTGATCAATGCTGTGCAGACATCATGTCCTAACCCGTGAACATTAATATTTCGTTTGAACATAAATCAAAAGTTTGTTTGTCATTACTTTGTTTTTTATGGTCATATTATAGTCATATCTCTACGGTTCCATATATAAAATCAAGCAATGTATTTTAATTTGTCTAGCAAACTACTTTTAAGTTGTCCGAATTAACTCGGTTCTAGCACTTAATTGGTTAACTATATCCGCTTTGAATGCTTCATAAATTACATTTTTGTTATGTGAAGATTGCTTTTACAGATTTTTTACTAGTAATAATCGTCAGCTATTAGCTCAACCAATTTGGTTTATATAATTATTATTATTATTGTATGTGGCACTACGAACCGTTCAAGTGTATGACCGACTGCATAATCTTTCTCGAAACCTCTTTGTCTCTAGTTCTCTCTATAGTCATTTACGTTTAACATTTTTGCTTCTGATCCATGTATTATTACTGCAGGTTTTAAATGCAGATGGAAATACTTGTTCGATTTTGCCACCTACGGAATTTGAGCCTGTAACTCTTGACTCGTAAGTCGGATGCGGTATCCACTCATATACGAGCGTAACGTTTATTTCATATAATAAAGTGAAAATATTATATTTTATTATTTTTATTTTATTTAAACCATGTCCGCTCCGAAACGAAGCATATGGATTTCTACAATGTGTGTCAATATATATCAATATTATATAAAACTAGTAAAATAGTAAAGTATTATACATTATTTATATCGTCACCTTCGTGGGTGAGTGAATAGTGGCATTCGACTCACAAGCCGAGGGTCACGGGTTCGAGGCCCATGCTGGTCGCAAATTTTACAAATGTTAATTCATTTGTATTATAGCCAGGACACGAACCCGAAATGGTTGAGCTAATAATTAACGATTCTTACTCGTAAAAAATAATCTTCATATTGTGGAGATCCATATGCTTCGTTTCGGAGTGGACATGGTTTAAATAATAAAAAAAAATCCATGTTTAATCGAATTTTATAACCTTCTTTTATAACTCAACGTTAACAATATTACATTAATCCAGGTTTGTAGTGTCACAGAATCATCAAAAATTTCCAAATCTCTCTGGAAAATATGGCCAAAATATTTTCTTTATATTTACAAACTCATTCGCGAAAACTAGCGTACCGCTAAAATGCAAATCCGCAATAAAAACAGCGCGGCGCACAGGTGTATGGTTCTCCCGGCAAGCCCAGTATTATAAAATAGTATATTATATTATACTCTCCTGTAGAGATGCTGGGAACGCGCATGCGCAGACGTGGGTCTGTGAAAGTGGGAGGAATCCAGAAAACACCTAAGTGAGGCGAGAGTCAACACTTGAGTGTTAGTCAGTAGCCATCACCAGGTTGCGAGCCCTGGACGTGCCAGTACTCGACTGTTTTCTCGACGCCGGATAATATCGCAAAGTGCGTTTCCCGGAAAAGCGACGCCGCTTCATTGCGCGCCGTTTTAAACTTCGGTTAACTCTCAATTCCTCCACAGTTTATAGATGTGAATTTTTGTGTGAAGTTATTACAATTTATGTGAAGTACTTGTTCTCATCATTGTTATTGTTTTTAAAATAACTAGGCTTAAAAATATATACAAATTCACTTTCTTGTTTATATGTGCACATTAATATATTTAGGAGTTATCAATTAAAATAATAGTGAGTATATTATAAAATTATTGCTGAATTCTGCGAAACATCTGTCTTTTGTGAACTTCAAGGTAAGAAATTTAAAAAATATTTTTTTATATACACATACAAAATGCCTACATTCGATATCTTTTATGGAAATAACATGGTACATAGAAAAAAATATTATTAAATCTAAATATTTGAAGCGTGTATTTCCAAAGTGAACTCATTTCACTCAAACAAATTTGTGGCAAATGCCAAAAAACTTTTTAAAGTGTCGATATGAAATATCTATTTGTAATGTAAAATATAATCTGCAATAGAGATTACAAAAAAATACGTAATATTTACACAAAAAACAGTTGACATTAGCCACAATTTTTTTGAAGTGGAATGAGTTCACTTTGGAAATAAACTCCTCATTTCTATTATAGAAGTTATAGAATTAACGTTCTCTACTGCTAATGCCCAGTGAAAACCCATGTATTGAAATAATAACAAATGTTTTATTCATGTTTCCACAAACATATATTTTTTTATATTTCAAGACTGTATTTGTCTGTAAAAACATTTTTGAATTAGTTATAATTGAATTCAGTTGAAACGGGTATTAAATTTAAAAAAAAAATATGAAAATATGTATGAAATTCTGTTGTTATTATTGTTTCAATATTATTGAAGTTTATAATAGTGTCTTACATAGACCATAAAGTTAGTTTGTTTATTAACTACCATGTTTTAACAATTATTTATATGAAAAAAACACTTGATTATTATGAACAAAATGCATCAATTACTGAAGTTACTGAAATAGCAATATGTTCAAATTAAGTTCGTTTTTTTTAAAATAAACGATTCAAATAGCATATATTACAAAATAGATTTGTTTGTGTAATAAATTTTAAATACCCATTTTAGTTATTTTTCTATTGAGCATACGAGTATATTGACTTTCACTGTGGGAAGATTTTCTAAACGGTTGTTTTTACGAGCACAGGTTGATAATTATATTTAATATTATTAATATAATTAATAATATTAAATATAATTATTAAATAAACCATTTAGGTATATTTTATAACTACGAATACAAATGAATAAATACTTGAAAAAAAACAAGACTAGCTACAAAACTTGAATCTAAAACTTACTAGGAGGAAGCATTGCGCAATAGTTTAATAAAGATGATTATAAATGTTTAGATAAAAAAAAAATACTTAGAAATAAAATGTTTATTTGTGACGACATTTATAACATTAAACGTTTAAAAAATTATAACACTTAATACCTATATATTTACAATATAACAGATTTTCAATAAGGATTCTCACTAAGTTAAGCTAGCTAACTCAAAACAAATTGTGGTGAAATAAATTTATAATTTGAAAACTTATCTTCTTTACGAAATACATACATGACATTAATTATAAGAACAACAAAATTCAATCATGCAGTAATAAAGTTTTTTACATTTTCATTGAAAGTTAATTGTTGAATTACGAAATAGAGGTTATCTTTTACTGACGAGCACAGTTTTTTTATTTATACTTTTTAGTTAAAATATATGAGAGGGGTATTTCCATAGTAAAATTATTCCACTTCAAAAAAATTATGGCAACTGACAAAAAACAGTTTACGGTGTCAATATTACACACTTTTTATTATCTACATTGTAAATTATATATTACACTACAAATAGATATAACAAAAAATATATAATATCGACCCTGTAAGCAGTTTTTTTTTGCATTTGCTACAAATTTTTTTGAAGTGAAATAAATTCACTTTGGAAATACCCCCCTCAAATATCCACGATATTTTAAAAGTATTGTTTAAAAATAATATACAGATGTCTAAAATTTACTGCTATAAATATGGTGTGCCATAAATATTACATCACTTAATTAAATAATCTTTTATAAACACCATATTAAAAATTTTAAATTAAAATCTGTACTTGATAAACATAGTGATGAAAGTCAAAGATTTGAAGAGATGAGTAAATGATGACAGCTGATAGTAATTGTGTTCTTCAGTGGCAGATAGATAAATTTCATACCACAGAAGAATTGAGAAATTTCAACATGTTTAATAATGCCACAACTATAACTCATAATATAGAGAACTATTTGGCTCTCCTGAACATTAAATATTTAAACATACATTTGTATATGTTTCTTCTAAATATTCTGCAAGTAATACAGTTTTGTGCTAAGCTTTAGAATGAAAACTAACGTGTTTGATAGGAAAATGACACAGTTTTACAGTTTAAAAATTAACAGTATATATTTTTGAGCACATAGTAATATAACAACTTAGAATATCTATTTAGTTTATTAAATAAAAAATCATACAACAATGAAGAAAGTAAATTTTTTGTTATTGTTGTAAAAACTGATATCTTTATTTGACAGAATTCATGATCAGTATAGATACTAAATTACGTTTAACAGTGATTAAAACAACGTATCACACACAGTCTCAAAATTGATGACCAGTTGTTCTTTGATTTTGAAAGGTCCTCTACTCACCCGCCGGTACTTGCAACCGCGATTGTGCGTGGTCACCTTCCCAACTCTGCACAAAAGCAATGTTTTTTATTTCCCACATTTTCATTTTTAACCTGTCGGTGGCGGAATCACACGGGACGGTATCACCATGCACGCATGTGCTTAAAAATAGAAAATTTAGAATGGAAATGTTGACCAGCAGTATTATTTTATCATTCACAGTATTGTCTACGAATTATTTACTCAATTGCCTGTAAATGAAAATAAAATATATTGCATGCCAACAGACTGTAATGTTTACTTAGACAATGTAATAAAAGAAGTTTTTCGGTCTCATAAACATTAGTTAAATTTTCAGAAATGATATCAGAGTTATAAAAAAAGTATGTATTTTAAATATGTAATAATAAAAGTCTTATTTTAATGATGAATCTGTAAAATAATGAAAATTCTTTAAGAATTTAGGAGTTCTCAAGATATACCAAAGGAAAATATGTCTGAGCTTTTTTCTAAGAATATTGTTTTAATAAAAAAATTACTTGTATATGAGAAAATCTTGGTTTTGTATTCAAAGTTATATATTTCTAGCGCAGTGTTAGTTAGATAAATAAATAACCCATTAACAACTAAGCTGTGTGCCATAAAATATGAAAATATGAACCTCTTATAATTATAAAGCTGAATAAAAAAAACAGAGTTTCTCAATTACCTAGAGTGAAATATTGCACCGTAAAATTTAAACCTTTCTCCGTTTCGTGATAATATAATAAAATTCATTTTTTATTCTTGTTGGACTTAGTTCATCAACCTCGCATCCGCTGCATACCAGTGGTTAACTTAATTTAGCGTCTATTATTTTAGGATCGTTTCATTTCTCTAAAATAACTCACCCTACCAAATAGTTTCAACGCATATATTAACAGAATTCAGAACTATGTGTATTCAATAATTCATTTGATAAATTTTTAAATACCATCAATCAATATATGTATACACTAATTTATAAACTATATATCTGTACCTGGGAGGGAAACTACACTTTGTTAAAAATGGTACTTTTTCACTATTCAAAATCATTTTGGCGTTTGTTCACTCGAGTAATATAAAACATTGTGTTCATTATATTTTTATAGTATGGTAACAAAATAATTAAATCACTGTAAAGAGCATTGCAAAATATAATATTCCAGGTCAATATCTTGATTTAGTCAAAATTGACATAGTGTGGTTTACATTCCGAGAATTATTCTTCTTCTTCTCTTTTAACCATATCCACTTTGAAATAAAGCACTTGGATCTCCACAGTACAACACATAATACTGTTTTATAAATAATATAACAGATTTTTAATAAGGATTCTCAGTGTGTAAAAAATATTATACTATGCTAACTCAAAACAAATTGTGGTTAAATAAAGTTAAATTTTCAAAACTAACCTAGAATATAAAAAAGTATCAATGATATAAATTATTAGAACACCAAAATTCAATCGGGTAATACGCACAGTCGCTTTGATAGTTTTTTTACTATTATTAATTGTCAATTATTAGCTCAACTATTTCGGGTTTGTGTACTGGCTAGAATACAAATAAATACTCGTAAACATTTGAAAAAAATTACAGCCAACGTGGGCCTTAAACCCATGGCCACCGCTTGTTAGGCGTATGCCCATAGATAACTACTAACATAAAGACGGTGACAAAAAATATTACATTGTGTAGTATATACAACGCCAAAACGACTTTGAACAGCTATAGTGAAAAGTGCCATTTTCTACATAATGTAATTTCCCTCACGGGTACAGATTTAATAACCATTTTCCTGTTTGTATCTCTATTTTTTTTTATAAGTTGTATCACAATTCACGTCAATGAGAAGTGTTTCTTAAATGAAGAATATTTTACTGGTACTACTTTATTTCTCGTAATAATATTCATGGTTGAACCATCCCGTTTATCTCCATGGTCAAACCTATAAATTTATATTGGTTGATGCGTGGTGAAATTCTTCAAAATTATCTGCCAGCATTTACTTAAAAAATCAGTTCTAAACTATCTATTTTTGGACAAATTGGTAATTAAAAATAATTTTCTTAGCAAAAATATATTATAATAAAATAAAAGTAATACCGAAAAGGTTGTTTCAGGTTTTGGTATTGTACATGTTATATATAAATATATATATGTGTGCGTTCAACTCAGTTTTTTATATTTACTCCCATTTCACTTAAGTTTACCCTGCAAACAAAAAGTAATTAATTAATTATTACTCGAGTCTGTCTAATTGTAGAAATTTTTGATTAATATTAATACTTCTTCAGACTTACTTATTTATTCCAATGAAGCAGACATAAATATACAGTTTTAGATTTTATAACTAATTAAGTAATGTATATACTTATATTTTATATATGAACCGTGTTTAGGTGAAAGGAAGTAACCCTCACAGGACAAATTTACGTGCTTTAATGATTTTTAGTTAAAGTCACATTAACACGAACTTGAAATGCACAATGATCAATAGATTGGTGTTTCATTTTTCTGTAATATATAATTTATTCTGTATAATATACTTTCTATAATAATTCAGCATTTTTAGCTTAATTCCTTTTGACAGAACGTATTTTTAGTTGTGTACATTACGATTCTCATATAAAAGCACTTTTGAAAAAAGCTCTGACGGTTACGCCCTTTTACCTAAACAGGGTCGATATGCATGTACTATAAACAAGTATACATTGAAAAAAAACAATATTTATTTAATTACTAGCAAAAATACATCGTTAAAGCAAGGAAAAAAATATTTATTTTCCAATGTGAGATACCTATATATCATTTAGTAATTATATTGGCAAGGCGCTAAGTCGTAAAATGATTATTTTGACCTAATAATGCAATTAGGTAAATTTTTGGTAAATATATAAGAGTTTGTGCATTATCAGTTAGAACACAGGAAATAGAAATTGTCCTTAGTACATACGTCGTGAATTTGGACCGCAGCTATAAAATCACATCGGGCATGTATTTTATACCTTAAGTATTTTAAGGGGTAAGATCGTAAAAAAATCACGAGTAAAATTTGACAAATATATTCTACTGACTTGCATCATAAAGTTTTGTGGAAAAAACTGACCGAAAAAGTTAATAAACCTATCCATTTTGCAGTGTTAGACTACTACATAATTTTAGACTTCTTCTTTTTACACCATGTTATGCCTTTTAACCGGAATATACGGACACCATATATTGCCTTCATGATTATTTGTCACTTGTCAGACTTTATGCATCTTCCAATATAATACTAGCATCCCTGGACGGCCTGACCAGTTGAAATAATATTCGGGTATTCTTAACAGGTGATCAAGTCAAGTCCACCATTTCATCTTCACTTCAAATGTGCTGAAAGGTTGCATGATTTATTTTATTATCACCCCATTCTACGTATAGTATATTACCCCACTCCCAGAAGATGTCACAGGCATTTATGTTTGAAGCTTAGTGATCAACTGGTTTGTGACATGATTTGCTACGATAGAGTAACATTGTTAACCGTTAAAAGGCGGCATTTGGTTTTAACCAAGTACAAATGTGACACTCCGACATTTTGTATGGAGTTGAACGTTGTTCCAGCGAGCCCCATTTAGATAGTGAGCTCTCTTTGCAAAGTACAATCTCTCGTAATGTGCACCCTTAGTTATTTAAAGCTATCGATACTCTAAATGTTCTGTACGCCGCCAGTCATGAAAAAATCTGAATTGGGACAGACAATGTTGTGCATCGATGAATCTAAAACTCTCAAGAAGGTGTTTGAAAGAACACCAGTAGGCACTCGATTCGTCGGCCACCCCAGAAAGATATGGGCGGACAATGTAACCACGCAAAAATGTGGAATGTGAATGACTGGAGAGA
The DNA here is from genome assembly GCA_036584685.1 of Rhyacophila sp. Rhy_31_5. Taxonomy (NCBI): domain Eukaryota; kingdom Metazoa; phylum Arthropoda; class Insecta; order Trichoptera; family Rhyacophilidae; genus Rhyacophila; species Rhyacophila sp. Rhy_31_5. Next base: position 570 of record JAPMAG010001175.1, on the reverse strand, counting down.
AAGAGCTAGAGACAGAGAGGCCTAGAGGGAGGTTGTGCAGTCGGCCATGGACCCGAATGGATAGTAGCGCCAAACTATAATAATAAATAATGTTATGCATCACAATCATTTTCTTTCCATCGATTTTTTAACTAAAATATTATAAACTTGTGTGCAATCTATCAATAATCTCTTGAAAATCCTAAGCGGATTTATTTAATCTGGCGTCAGCTTATTTAAGACTGCAGAGTTTAAAATTAGAAACTGGAACTATTTCTCAGTTAAGTAGTATTGACTTTGGTTATATAAAATCAACAAGTAAAATAAATAGGAAAAAGAATTTTGATCTATTATGTATATTATATATATATATATTCCATTATCAGGCTTACGAAAAATTCCTCCTAGACAACCTCGTGATTATGGCACAAACGTTACGTTTGTTGCACAATGTGAAAAAAATACGCTAGTTATAATATATCGACCGCGGTCAAGCAAAAAGAATAAACCCTCACAGAAAAAAAATTATAGGAGGTACAAAAAGCGTTTTTTAATGATTTTTAGTCAAAGTCACATTAACACAAACTTGAA
>JAPMAG010001174.1:0-12929 GCA_036584685.1 Rhyacophila sp. Rhy_31_5 | reverse complement strand
TGGCATTTTACTAAGCCCTATTATATATACTAATTGAGGATATAACAGTACGTTAAAAAAATAAAGGTTGTTTGCTGTCATTTGTATGATTCTATAATCGTTTAAATCATTATGAATCGACGTAGTTTTTTCTCCATACACTCAAATATTGTATAAATAATGAAATCTTTTAATTCATTATAAAAACACACACTACTGCTAAAATCATATGAAGTATAGCATATTTTCCCGTCAGATAATAAATTAATTTTATCCTTCCTGATTAAATGTGTTTTGAACCACAATGGCCACCGAAAAGCATTCACCACATTGCGTGTATAATTATTATTGTGTTTACTCGTGCGGCCAAAGCAATCATTGAATTATGAAAATATTTCTATAATACCCGACAACATTTTCATCACTCTACACGTTTAAATGTATTTTAATCCTATTTGAAACAATACGCCTATTTGCGTAAATAAACGTTTTTTTTTGCGTGGGCATATGGTTTTTCTCTCTCGTATTTTTGCTTACAAATTTTATCACATAGATAAATATTCATGTATTTAATTATTGAATATTATACCATAATTCACGGATAGTATAAATTATTCAAATTGGTTCGTACTTATGAAACTAATCGCTTAATATAAGTAGTAAAATATTGATGAATAATTTCGTTGGTATACTAACAGAAAGCGTTAGGCCAAGAAGTATTTTTTGAGAAAATTGATTTTCAAAGTTTGAGTCTCGTACATATCGACAGTGTTTAAGTAAAAGGTATTAATCCTCATAAAACAATTTTCATATGAGGCACGAAAACGTTTTTTAACGATTTTTGCACGTTAATGATTAATTGCACGATGACCAATAAATGAGTATTTTATTTTCCTGATCTGATTATAAAAAAAGTTATAAAAAGAAAATAATTAAAAAAAAGGCTTTATGCTTTTTTACATTGCATAGAAACTTAGTAGATCGGTCTTTTTTCAAAATCTACAACTAAATTTTGACAATAATTCGGAATTTTATGGCGATTTTTTTTAACAGAATTTCTATTTAGTTGCGTACATTGTGATTCTCAAATAACAACACTTTTCAAAAAACCGAGAGTTAAGTCCTTTTATCTAAACAGTATCGATATATTTTACAGTAACATGTTAGTGCAACTGGGACTATAAATATTGAAGATATTTTTTCTAGAATCAGAATATACTTAGAAATACTTAATCTGATCAGCCAAATAATCCTTATTTGGTTTAATGTATTTTGCCAGTAATAGAATATTCAATATTCATTTGATAGGTAGTGACGTTTTAATGGCTAAGCTTATTTCGCCGGATGATAGAGCGTGTGAAATTCTACCAAACTGCATTATTAGGCCAATACGGTCATTTTTCGACATAACGCCGTTTGCCAGTATAAAGACGATAAAGGTAATAATACGAAAATAATGAATTATAAAAGAGATACTATATATCTAACGATTCAAGAATTACAACTGCATTTAAATAGACTATTTGAAAAAGAAACTCGAATAGTTTTTCATTACAAGCAAACAAAGCAAAAAAATTGCCTTCTGCTCTTAGACGTTTAGTGGATATCATGTGCGATTAGTAATATGGAGATTGAGAACTTGACTCCCATAGGTGGTCGCAAAAGCTTTAAAATATATCACTGTAAAAGCCCCATATGCTCAATCTTGGAAGCGACAGAGAATTTTATTAAAAATCACTTAAAAACTATACTAAGTTTTTTACTTAACACTTCTTAATATAATTGATAATATTTTGATTTCATTATATTACATAGTTTAGCGCATATTAACTGAATATAAACGTGGGTGTCTTAAGAAGTAAGTAGCAATAGTGTTTGGTTTTTCTGGATGATAAATAAAAATCACTTTCGAACATATTTCTGAATGATTCCTGTCACTATCCCAAACCATTTAGTTAACGTACCACTTAGGGGTCGTCCATAAACCAAGTAACACTCTTGAAAGGGAAGGAGGGGTGACCACCAATGTCTACATGGCGTTACATGGGGGAAGGTCGGTTTAATTGTTATTGTTACGTAACACTTTCCCCTATCGAAAAGTGAATAGGATATGATTGTAACCTGCAGTCCTATTTAAACTTTTCTGTGCCAGACATAATGTCACAACCCGGTAAGCTGTGAATTTTAAGCAACAGTAGAACCGAAATACTTCTTTTAAAAGTATATATTGTAGAATGATTCTTAATTATGACTTTGTTTTTAATAATTATATTATAATCATATCTTAACACATTTATATTAAAAATCATCAAAATTTGTCTAGCAAACTATGTTTTAAGTTGTGCGAGTTGACGCGCTTCTGATACCTAATCAGTTAATGTGGAAAGTTGCGTAAATTTTAAGAGGAGGGAGGGGGGGTATCAAGCTGAATGTTTACATGGTGTTACATGGAGGAGAGGAGGGTAAAAAAACTAAGAAAAAAACTTTACGTGCTTTATGGACGATCCCTTAGGTATACTTAATGGTAATTTCATGTAAGGAAATAATTGTAACAGTATTGAACGATATCCTGAGACGTCAGACATTTCTGTGATATTATTTTGTAAATAAAACATAAAATCATTGTGTCTCTATCCTAAAGCTTAGTAGTTCTCGTAGTACTCTTTTCGTAGATAGTACGTTATTTCAGTGCATTATATACAGTAGTTAACCGCCTTTGCATGCAAACAAACCGTGGAAGTCCCGGAGCTTTCCACGGGTTCTGATAAGATTAAACGCTGCATTGTTGTTGAACAGGTTGGTGGAAATTATGTGTGGGAATTTTCACGCTTTGGGGTGCTTTGTTCCAGACGAGTTTTTAAAATATCAGCCACAGAGTGCTGTACTTGTATGTGTTATTTGCTTAATTGCTTTTTGTTGCTTTTGCTTGTATTAGCTTCACTTATAACAGGTGGTAAATGTCATTGCGGTATTTACGAGTATGAACAGAAAGCATCTAAAATTGTGATTAAAATTTGTTATAAACTGTCATCTTTTGACATTAAACAAAACTTGGTTTTCATCGTAAATACTTATTATTATCATTATTAAATTGGTTCTATCATTTATTCATGTCCATCACTGACTATACCATCTGCCTTCAGGTCTCCCTGTATCTAATTATTTCTCTCCAGTCATTCGCACTCAAAATGTTCACATCTTTAGTTACGTTATTTGGTCATCTCATTTTGGGGTGTTCCTTTAAACAAAACACTATACGCTAGAGTTTTTTTTTTCATTATAATAGTTAAAGTTAAATCTGGTGCTATGATCTATTGAAATCCATGCACGTCTGCACAACTTCCCTTCAAGCTTCTTTGTCTTTAGCCCTGCTCTCTCAAATCATTCACACATAATATTTTTAATATCTAGCAACGTTATCTATCCATTTTATTCTAGGACAGCCGATGGGCTGAGTGCCTACTGGAGTTCTTTCAAACCCTTCTTAAGAGTTATCCATTGCACCTTATAACATGAACCGTCGATCTGAATGTCCTTGCACTCGAGACATTCACTATGTTGGGACTAAATTGCTCGTAGAAGTCAGCATTAGTACGTAAGCAAAATTCTGGTTTGCTTTAACCGGTTCAAGTATTTTTCGGAGTATCTTATATTTGAATACTTGTATAGTCATTTGTTGTATCTCCGTCAGGCTCCAAGTTTCATATCCGTACAGAACTATAGGTTTCACGGCCACACCATAAACCGAGAATTTGGTTTTCTTCGACTGATTCTTCAGCACAAAGAATGCGGAATTTCCGTTCTTTAGTCTGTTTAAGTTTCAGTTTCAATAGTAAATAAAGATTTTTTTTTATAAATGATATGCAAATTGATGTACAACATTAAATTTTACACAAATTAAAGTCGTTGATATTGTTATTTACAGTAATAAATAATACAAAAAAACCCTTACTTTGACATATTGTCAAAAGAAACAAATTTTTATATTGATTCAAACACTCTGTAAAATTTGTAATACTATGGGAATAGTAATACTATGTAATACTATGGGTGGATATTTTTTTCAGTTTTAAATAATAATGAAACGAGTCTACAATATTCGAAATCTTACAGGAATTTATTAGATCACCCGAAAGCTTCGTTTCGTGTAAGAATTAACTATTATATTCATGCGCAGTCAAATTGATAAATTTTATCATTTGAGTATTTGAAGATATCGTTGATTACTAACATTTTTGAAGTTTTGAGAAAAACTTATATTACAAAAATTTTCGCGATGAATTTCATATGTGATATTCAATAAATCGAAGTGAAAATTAAGGTTATGTGGTGATTTATTTTCGTGAATACATACGGACGTAGCGTATTAACAAATCAAAATGTTGTCATAGTTTTTTTTATTAAGTACGGGTTTATATAGCACTTAATTCTAAAAAAAATCTCGTACACGATGAATAATATTTTTATAAAAAAAGCTTGTAATATCTTAGGATTATGGTTTTAATATCAGAAAAATTATTTTAAAGTGTATATATTTAGTATTACACAATAGTATAATAGTATAGCGCTGTATTTTGGCATTATAACAAATCATTTTATATTTTACTACGTACATATTTGGTAAAGGATGTTTTTACATCCAAATATTTTTCAGTATAATATGTAGATAAGAATCACTGTTTTAGTTATAAAATAAATATGACAAAAAACTCTTAAATTATACCCAATATGGTATATTTTACTCTAAAGTATCTTTGATACAGCGTGGCCAGTAAGTTTGTGACATACTTCACTCGTAATTGACGATTTCGATCACAAAGTTGAATGAGTGAATGCTAGATAAAATATATTAGATTTTCTATAAAACAGGCTTTAAAAAATAACTCCTGTTTTAGATAGATTTCAAATGACTGCTCGAAATAATATTTTTTCATTTTTTACAAACATTTAAAACTATTTATAGCGTGGAAAGTATTCTGTCAGACAAGGAAGCTTTTCTGAAGACATTAAAAACTTTTATCATTATTGACTTTAGTTTGTAGTTTATCGAAGAAATGAACTTAAATGGGTTTGCGAGAATACGACCTTAAAAGTTTATCTAGAAAAAGAAATAATAATACAAACATACAATCACCTGGGTATTGTGCCATAATGTACAGAGAAAAATAAAAGTGCATGAAAAGGTTTTATGGTTTCATCATAATATATATACGTGCGAGTATATAGTACACCTTGTGTTGGACAAGTATGTTATAGAATTCAAAATATTTAGATTTTTTTTAACGTAGAATTTTATTTGGAAATTTAAGGTCCTAAAACTCTCAGGTTAACAAAACATTTAAAACTATATTTAAACGTGCTGTGCTAATGTCAATTTACTTAAATGTATACTAGTAGTATAATAGAAATATAATAGTTGCCCTCGTTAAGTTAGTAGATAGTGCGTCCGACTAGTAAGCGCAAGTTGCAGGTTCAAGCCCCGTAGCTGGTCGCAATATTTTTCAAATTTTATTCATTTGTTTTCTAGCCAGGACATGACACCAAAATAGTTTGCAACCAACCCGGGCCTTGAACCCAAGATCCCCGCTTGATAGGCGTACGCGTTACCACCTAGCCTAACGAGGATAACGCTAGGCTAATTGGTAGCGCGTACGCCTTTAAATAATTACGTGAATTTAATAGAGTAAATGTTTCTTCTTCTTCTTAAGTGATGTCACGCCCATTATCCAAAGCATGTAGACACCACATACTGCCTCCATGAATCCCTGTCTGGTCAGTCCTCTTGCATCCTCCCATGTTATGCCTGCGTCCCGTAACTCCGCCGAATACATTCTGTAAATGGTGTTCACCAGCTTTCTGGGACGACGGAATCCGGTTGGTTTGAAGAAGAGGCATGCCCAGTTGAGATGCAATTCAGGCCTTCTCAGCACATGACCAAGCCAAGTTCAGCGCTTCATCTTCACTTTGGCTGCATGGTCCGTTCCATTATCACCTCGTTTCGCGTATAGTCATACCACTGCACTCCCAAAATTTGCCGCAATCATCTGTTTTCGAAGGTCATTAAACGGTTGTTTTAAGACTTCGTAAGGTGCCAAGACTAACAGCTATAGACCAGCACCATCGGTATGCAAGTGTTGAAAAGACGGCATTTGGTTTCAACCAAGTATAATTGTTAGTCTCAGACTTTAGAGTAAATGTTTAAAACGAATGAAATTGATAAAACTTGAAAAATAAAGTTTGCAAAATATAATAGTACAGTAAGAAGAGGTAAAAAATATATTTAATTACAAATGATTAGAAAAATATTTGAAGCTATGGTTGGCAAATTGTTGTTCCGATGTTGCTTTGTCGTTTTGGTAGCTAATTTTACAATATTCATCACTATATATAATCCACATAATTTATATTAGCTTGCTTATACAATAACAGAGTTCTTAAAAAAAAAAAATTATATTGAATTTAAATATTTTCCGCTCGGAAACAAAGCGTGATTTCACAAAATGAAGATATTTTTAGCATTTTTTCTACAAGTAATCATTGTTAGTTATTAGTTTAACTAATTTGTTTTTGTTCTGACTTCAATTGCACATAAAAAAATCTGTGCATTTTTTTCAGCTGCAGGATATGAATCCACAACTCTTGGTTTGTGAGTTGGGTGCACTATCCACTTACCCATGAGAGTGCGATAATTTGAAGTAACTTAGATAAATTGAACATGTAGTAATCGATGAAATCAGTCATGATGGCGATCTAAGTTATTTTTTATCAAGGAACTCAGCAAGTCCCTTCAAGCTCCTTTAAGCATACCCGTGTCATCATTGCGTAAAACCACGTATTTGAACATTTTCTATCTAAATATGCTATCATAAAAACATATATGCATTAGGTTCAATAAAGTAAAATATGAAATGTAATGTATAGTATTATTCAAAAAATAATCGGTTCTTTTACGTTTTTTCTTAATAAGTACGAATCATATTCACCTTTTAAAATTTACGGAAAATATTTTTGAAGTTTTTCCACAGCACAAATGCAAATTTTATCATTTTTTTTTGTTATATGGAAGTAAGAATATTTCGCTGTCTCGATTTGGTCCCAGGCGAGAAGTCTCCAGAGAAAAACACCAAGATAAAACATGAGAAAACAGTGGAAAATAAGATGAGGTGTAAAATTTTCAAATTTTCTGTTATTTCAAAGGTCAAAGCTTACAACATTATTTTAAAAGTCATTTGCCTAAGTTACTTCGTGGATAAATTTAAATTACCGAAGTGTTACAGAAATATTTTGACAAGCAAAGTATTTTTTTTATTCTAACTTAATGCAAATATTTTGTTTCAATTGCTACAGAAGATACGATAGAAAGCATAATGAAAATTTGTTTGTTTTTATTTTGTTAAACCAACAAACTTTACAAAATAAGTAAACTTTCTGATAAAGTTGTTTTATTAAAGCTTAATACCATTACAAAAAAAATTCAAGTAATTTCTTTTATAGTACCTAGTACGATTTCTATTAGTAATATAAAATAATATACTGTCTTCTTGTATATTACTTTGCAAATTTAGTGTTTTTTACTGAATATTTGAATACAACATTTTACAAATTTAATAATATGTTTCAATGCAAGTTTGGAAATAGTATGTTATAAGAAAATAATAGTACATATAGACTTGAACCGAATGAAGAAATATTATATATGATAATAAACTTTGTCCTTTAAAGCATTTTAACTGAAAAGCTTCGACAATTGTATAAACTTGAGTAATAATCTAATCCATTTTGTTCTTACGAGTATGACTAAAATTCGGAAAATAAATATATTGTAATATTAAAGGTACCCACGATAGCTGAGTGAAGATTTAATTTCGATGTCAGTCTGTAGCTCTCGGGTTGAATACCATACAGGTCACAGCAGTTTTCAAATATTTTTCCGGTATATTCGAAGCTGAAACATTGACCATTATAATATCGACCCTGTTTAAGCAAAAGGGTTACACCCTCAGTTTTTTGAAAAGTGGTTTTATTTGAAAATCACAATATGCTCGTAGACAACTAAATACACATTCTGTCAAAAGAAATTAAAGCGAAAATGCTGAATTATTATCAAAATTCAGCTTTAGATTATAAAAAAATAAGTAATACTTTTTTTGGCCTGAATTGGATGATATGGACACCAACGATTTATGGTTTCAACAGGACGACGCTACGTGCCACATAGCTCATGTCACATTGAACACTCTGCACGAGCGATTTGAGGACAAGGTTATCTCACGTGGAGGTGATGTGAACTGGCCACCGAGATTGTAGGATTTGACCCAGTTAGATTTTTTCCTGTGGAGTTTTCTTAATTCGCAGGTCTATGCAAATAAGCCACAAACCACAGCGGCCCTTAAAGCCAACATAACTCATGCCATCAGTCAAATTCAGCCTGATTTATGCACCAGAGTCATAGAAAATTGGACATTTCAAATGTGCGCCACCCAGAGAAGCCGCGGCAGACATTTGAATGATGTTATTTTCCATACATAATGGCATTGATAGGCCTTTCAAACGAATAAAAAAAGTCAATGATATCTCACACACATTTTGTTTTGTTTAAATTTAAAAATAGAAAGCGCTTAATACAAGACCCTATATAAACTGTTTTCATGTATCTTATGAAATTAGAGACTTTATGTGATACGTGATTTTTATTATTGTTGAACATACTGGTCACGTTTTTGTATATCCATGGTATCCACAAAGATCAACTTCAAGGCATTTAGTAAGATTGCAGGATCTTACGGGGAGCAATTTTATGCAAACTTCCAGAACGACTGAGTGACTGAGTAATTGCCACTATGGGGTGCATAGGGCATCTAATGCCACCAGGAATTGAAAGACAATGTAGACTACTACTCATTCTTTCCCTATTCTAAAATCCTCTCATTTAGCACCCTATTCATGGTGGTACCATACCGTACCACTCCGCTACGGGCAGGCTTAAAATAAAATGTAGGAAATACAAAAAACTTTATTTTCGTGAAGGGTCAGGCAGGCAACCGCACACATTTGCGATTGTGAGTACTAGCGGGTCAGTGGTGGGTTTTTCAAAATTTGTTCCCATATATCCGTAATATTTGTTGAAATTGACTAGTTTCTTAAAGAAAAAAACCAAAGTATACGTCGTTTATGATTGTCTGTTAATAAAGTAGATTAAAATAAAAATACATTTTTTAAATAAACTATATTTCATATTATTAAGTCATAACTGAATTAGTTACTTACAATTTTACATATATTAATATTACACTTATAAACAAATTATATTCTCCTCATAATTTTGTAAAATGTACTTGATCAGAGTAATAATGAATAAGTAAATGCTTAGTTAAGTTTATTATTATCTCGTCTCGTATTTAATACTTACGTAGGCAAAAATTGTGTAGGGTAAAAACGAGCTACATCTAAAAATCCTCAGTTAACCCTCTTAAATTCACTTACGTGTAGTAAATTGGTAAATGGTTTTATCGTGAATTTAATAAGGAAACATAATTAAGTGAGATGAGTCACGTTCTAACTTCCTACAATTCGTTGAAAATATTTTTGAAAATTAAGCTCATTAAATTATTTTAATCCTAGTATTTTTCAGTTCAGTAAAAACATAACTTAATTTTATACTATAGATAAAAACAGATTTTTAATGGTTAAAACATTAAAAAATCAATTATATTTAATAAATTGCATTGAAAATATATGATCGAGGAAAAATATTAAGAATACTCACAATATTCCAAAGATAAAAACAGATTTATAGTGATTAAAACATTAAAAAATCAATTTTAATTGAAGATACATAATCGAGAAATTATATAAAGAACACTTGAAATACAGTTTACACATGTACCGCTGTCTTGCAATAAAACAATCTATAAACTACATAATACAACCAAAACTTTTGCGCCTCGTAACATAAACATACGTAAGTCAATCAACGGACTTCGGTGTAATCACGTTTTTAAAAAAACTTGTTATACGCTTCATATACGCTCAGAGATAGAGCACATGGTATCTTCATAGCATGACGATTTTCTTAACATTAGATTTTTATGAATAATAATTGTAATTATTAGCTCAACCGTTTTGGGTTTGTATCCTGATTACAATAAAAATGAATAAGCATTTGAAATATATGCGACAAGGTCCGGGTCTTGAGCCAGCAATCCTCGATCGCTAGTCGGACGCACTATTCACTATCCTAACAAGAGTAACTATTATATATTTATAATACTACCGGTATATATTTATCTAAATTAATATTAGAAATACATGTATAAATATAGTTTTAAATGATTTGTAGGAAGATAAATTCTTTTTTTCTTTCATACAAACTTAGTACTCGTAAGTATTTTTTTTTAAAATCTAAAACTGATTTTCAATATTAATTTGGCATTTTCGGCTTAATTTCTTTTGACAACACGTGTATTTAGTTGTGTATATTGTGATTCTCAAATAAAATTATTTTTAGAAAAACTAAGGTTTAAGCCCTTTAACTCAAAGAGGGTCGATATGTATTGCAAAGATTTTTAGTATAAAAGATAATTCAATCTGTTATAGTATGTAATTTAATCAGCAGCTGGCATAAAAATAATGAATCAAAGCTAAAGGTGTCGCTTGAATTCACAGTCTAATAAGATTCGTTGATTAAATTTTCTATACAATAAAGTACAATACTAAATTGCCAAAACCATTTTCAAATTAAAATTAAATCACAGTTAAAATACAATAAAACACTACGAATTACATACTGTTAAAGAAAAGTGAATTAGTCTATATTGTGATAATATTTCAGGTAAGTGGGAATGAGAATTACGAGTAATTTAAACAAACATTTAACCAGTATAAATAACAATGTTAGGTTATATTGGAAACCTAATAATTTTCGAGTTAAAGGAAACCAATAGTAAGTACACAAAGCAATTATTAATAACCTCTACGTCGTTGAATGATTTTCGTAATGAAATTTTGTTGCAATATGGTTTATAACAATTTAGTAAAGATTTACAACTGACGTTTTTATTTCGAACTTGTTTAGGCAAAAGGGTTTGATCCTCAGTTTTTTGAAAAGTGCTTTTATTTGAGAATCACAATATATACAACTAAATACACGTTTTGTCGAAAGGAATTGAGCCGAAAATGCCGAATTATTATCGTAACTCAGCTTTAGATTTTGAAAAAAGAACGAGCTACTAAGTTTGTGTGTATAGAAAAAAAATCTTAACTTTAATGATTTTTCTTTAATAACTTTGTAAATTATCAGATCAGAGAAATAAAACACCAATTTATTTGTCATCGTGCACATGCACAATATATAATACTACATGATCTGCGAAGCTTCGAGCTAAACTGAGCGAATATGAAATAAATATCTTTAGAAAGCACTTAAGATTGATTATTTTAGCGTTCTGTATATCTCAACTATTAAATACTGCCCTGATAATTTTCAAAAATAATTTGTTAAAGATATAACGCCACAAATAATGATATATTTATATCAACCCTGTTTAAGTAAAAATGCGCAACCCTTACATTTTTGAAAAGTGCTTTTATTTGAGAATCACAATATATACAACTAAATATACGTTCTGTTAAAAAAATAAGCCAAAAATGCCGAATTGTTGTTGAAATTAGGCTTTAGAATTTGAAAAAAGAACGATCTATTAAGTTTGTATGAAAAGAAAAAATGCATTAAACGTCAATTTTCATGATTTTTCTTTAAAAATTTTCCTAATGATTAGATCAGGAAACTGAAACATTAATTTATCTGTAATCATGCACGTCGAGTTTGTGTTTATGTGACTTTGACTAAAAATCATTAAAACACGTTTTACGGATATATGGCTCCGGTAAATTTTTTTCTATGACGGTTACTCCTTTTTACCTAAACACGGTCGATATATAATAAGAAATCAAAATTGTATTTGAATATCATTTTGAACAAATTAGATATAAACATGAAGGACAATGCGAGTATCTAAGTGGAAAATATTAGTAAATTTAGTATTCGTAGTTTTATGAGAAGGTTTTGTATTGTATACGTGTCACAGTATTTCACTAGTCATTAATTTCTTTATAAATAGTAATGAAATGAACAGATTTTGATTATCAAAGTAGAAACACTTCGAAATTACATTAATATTATTTCAACCACTGACTGTCAACTGCGTCTCAGCAGAATTTAATTAATCTACCACTATTATCGTGTTGTAATATTATATATTGTACTTAACCATTAAAGTTTTCACTATCTTACGTGAGAATAGATGATAAAATTTCAATGTAAATCTTTCGAAAAGACATTTAAAAAGACATTGTAGGCTGGCGTGCGACGTGTCACTGCGCTGAAATAGTTTATGGGGTGTCATCCAACATGTGCAAGCTGCAGATGTTGCGCAACTTATTTGAGGCGAGGAACTTTTTCAGGACGTGAGTTTGTTAGAGTTTTGTTGCGTTTCAGGCGACTATGGCGTGTGACCGGTGGTGATGTCACCAGATGTCAACCATTTTCTATCGTTTGTTACTAAACTTATATGTATGGGTTGTATTATATTATATAATATCAACTGAAAAATAAAATATATTTTTAGCATTATTTGTAACATACATAACTCAATAGATATGTACGTACAAAAAATATGATTATGTCACTTAATATGCAGTGGATTTTTTAACTGCTATATATTCTGATCACTTAATATTACATGGGCTGAAAAGTTCCGGATCTAACAAATAGATGGCGCTAGTTTTATTGCATTCCCCGTTTTTTCAGTTAGTACTAACCTTCAAAATAAAGCTGTTACAATTTTATGATATTCTACTCATAAGTTTGTGAGTTATTGTGATAAGAGTGACACTCCTTTTGTTATTTTCAAAACAATGGATCAAAAACAATTTCGTGTTTTAATTTTACA
>JAPMAG010001170.1:0-10053 GCA_036584685.1 Rhyacophila sp. Rhy_31_5 | reverse complement strand
CAATCAGAATGATTTTAACAATCCAAAAACAAAATTGTATCATGTCTATATTGAAAAGCTCAATATAAAAACAGAAACAACCAAAGCTTTAAAAAATTAATTATCCTCCCCATTTTAATCAATTCTAGGGTTTTCGCGTTAAAATTGATATTTTATATGAAGTCAAACTTGGACATGGAACATTTATAAATTTCATACAAAAAATGTCTCGAAAACACCCAAGTTTTACTCATTTTGACTACCAGTCAACTTTACAAAGCAATTATAAACATCATGATTTCAAGACTCACTGCTCATTTTAGACATATTTGATCTCCAATGCGAAAGCAGTCATCCTCACTACATCATTTTGACTCAAAAGGATTAAAAGAGACCGATTCCAACGTATATGGCTGTTCAAATTTGACAATATAATAAAATCAGCAAATATTCCAGCGACGTCTACGTTTACTTGAGTCCCATGCTCCTTGTCATTTGTTCGAAGAGGGTCCAGGCCATAGAAGCCATGAGGGTGCGGCGGAGCATCCTGGGGACGATGCCCTGGAGGTATCCCATCGCGCCGTGGTTCTGGTGAACGTATAGAGCAGCGCTGAGAACCGTCGGGAATTTGTCAGGGTAGAGCTGCATGCGGGTTTTGATTACGTCGGCCGGGTTGGTGACGACGGATGCCATGATTCCAGCCATGACGCCGCAGGAGAAGTGTAGCACGCTCGATTGCGTCGGGGAAACGAGCCATTCTGCAGAAGAGAAAATTTCACAGTGTTATTTTACAGTTAAGAGCGTTCGGTAATTAACAAGAAGTTATAGGTTATCATAAGGTTTATTCTATGACAATAGTATTATGACTTTGTTTATTTATGTTTTATGTTATTATAAAACAAACAAACCTTGTGACAATAACTGATATCTATATAAAAATAAAACACTACGTTCGCTTGATTAATACACCTGTACACTTCTTTAGCAATTTACATTAATTATTGCGTATATTTAAATACTAAAACTATATAAGCCACCAATACGTGGTTATTTTGATATATTTAAAGTCAAAAACAAAATGACCGCCTCACCTTTTGGTATGGCTTGCTTTCCTTGCGTGTAGAACATGAGATAAAGTCCTGAAAACGGTGCATCTCTCGCCAGAGTGGGTCCAAGACCGCAATGCAGTCCACGGAGCCCCTCCACTCGCCAGATGTTACGTAGTGCTCCCAATACGCTGGTATAACCGTAAACTCCAGATTCAAACCTAAAATAAAAGAAATCGGCACTATTAGAATTATTCGCATTCAAAACATCGTACGATATTTGTTTGTTCGATATAATACATGCTAATGTGGCTAATGCAGTCTTTTAACACATTTGTGGGGTGACTTTCGACGGCGTACTAACTTCAGCGTCAGACTACGTTTAATGTTAAAAATACATTTGTAAAATGTGTGAATCGTGAGCAAGGCCACTGACACGAAATTATATAAAAGTCTCTAATTAATTTATTTCGCAAGGTTAAAAAACCCGCAATGCAATACTAGTATTCTCTGGCTTTGTATTGACACTTTCATTATCATCTGAACTTCATTCAAAGATATTAAGAAAGCGAATTCATTCACAGATGCACAATAATTTGAAAGTGTATTTATTACTGTACATTTTGATAAAAAATGCATTATCTCTAAAAGCATTTTTATTACACTTTTAAAGAATGCTGCAAATATTAACCACATTTTAATGAATGATAATAAAAAATGGCAAGCAAGTCATTATTTTTCTTCCATGACACAGTATTTGATGGTCTAAAGGGAGGAAATTGATTTAGAGAAGTAATTAAATGCTCAATCGATTTAGTTGTTTTTCTGGTCTCAAATACACATGAAAAGCATGTGAAGGACACAAGCAAACATCATTTTTTTCCAGTATGTAATTATTTAGATGTATTTATAACCAGCTATGAAATTAATTCTCTTTGGTGTGTGATGCAGAACAAACATATATCAGTAATAGATTATATAATTATTGAAAGAAGTTAAAATTGCCAATAAGAAGAAGACAAGTCAAAGTGTAATCTGAATGTATAGAAACTTAAATTATGATATTTGATATTGGATATAAGTATACATTGATAATAAAAACAAACATCATATCACACTTGAGACGAACTTAGTAAACTATTTATATTATAGTTTGTGCAATCGGTGCAGTTAGAAAATATTTTGCAAACATGTTTCCAACCCGAGTGCAAATTGTTGATGTCACCAGCATTGTGGCGAAGCTTATCAAAATATATTTATTGGCGCCCCGCTACAGGGGGCCACGACCTTTTGGCTTTTGCAATTGCGTAAATGGCCCCCCATTAAAACAAAATAATCGGCGTAATTGAGAGTGACGCGGTCAAATCGCCGGGGCAAAATCAACATTTTTATCAAATATACAGTTATTGTGTATTGTTTTTTTTTTATTATGTGAACTAGATAGGTTATTTTCGCTGACGTGTGAATGAATTATTATGACAAAAATATTCAGAGCCGTAATAATTTATTCCAAAATACTGTTTCGATAAATAGACTGGAGGTGACATACAGAGCAAAAAATTATTCATTAAAAACTTAATGATAATACTAAAAAGAGTCACATATATGTGTATTTAGAGTCTGGCGATGGAAAAAATTATAAGTAAAAATGAAGATATGCGATCCTCACCTCGTTTTGACTACAGTGATAGGAATGAGGACGACTCCGCTCATGCTCCGGGCTACGATTCCGAGCCCGACGGCTTGAAGCGCGCTGATAGACTCTCCACTCTTCACCACTTGACTCTTCAGCCAGTGCAGCGAAGAAAAGTATAATCCCACACCGGGCACGCAGCGAGCGATCGACTAAAAGTAAAAGAAAAATAAATTTAGTACAAAATTCGGATTTTTAGTGCAGCCCTGAATATGGGGTGACCTCTTAATTCATTGATAATACTATCGAACAAATGTTTTTTGTAATATCACTGCAAATATATTCGGTCGGTCGTGTTTGTTTAACAAAGTTTGGAACATTAAAAAGGAGTATTAATATATTCAATAGTATCTTATTTACTTGATATCTTGACCACTGTGTATCGATAAGAATATATAATTGTTATAATATTATTTTAATTATGGCAACACACGCTATTAAAATCATCCATTTCTGCAATTTATAAAACTGTTATTATATATATATATTTAAACATATCTTCATAGACCTAAATCATATTCAAAACACCCTATGTGAGATACTTATCAAAACTGTTTTAAAGTAATATTTAGGAAAATAGTTACATAATTTTTAGCATGAAACGTGTGTCATATGTAATGAGTAAATATAACACGTTTTCGTTAAGATACAAAATTAATTTGTGACACTGTATTTTATCAGATTTGACTTGACGAACCGCTCCAAATATGCCGCTATGAATAGAGACAATGCAATCGTTATCATTAATACAGTCCCCTAACCTTAATAGAAGCGTGAACTGCACAGTTCATTGGGGGCATACATTATTGAAATGACACAACACGATTGTGTGATAGAGGAGAAAATGACATAATTAAACATTTTTACTACGTTCAATTTTAAACGAATCAATGGGTGCATATTGTCTCGACCAAAATGCGACGCAAAATGAAACGTTCGACACCATTATCATTTAGGTAGTGTGTGTAATAAAATGATATACACTTGGCCTTTTGAAAAGCAAAATCTTTTGGTAAACTGATATTTTGATTTTAAAAAAAACGGTCTACAGAGAAGCAAATCATCATAGTAAAATATGTTATTTAATAGGTTTTACTATAAAGCACGTATTTAACTTTTATGAAGAAAAATCTACAAAGGAATAGAGATAAGATTATCAGTTGAAAAATCTCAAATAAAACTTGACACCTTTACAAATATTGCATCATCTGCTGAATGATGTAACAGTTGTATCATTATAAGACATGTTACGAATTATTTAACTGCAAATAAAAAGTAATTTGTCGATATTACAGAGTTAAGACATGGTAAGTTGCAATTTGACAAGGGAAAATTTTATGCATCTGATAGTTATTTTTATCTAAATTCAAATTTACAGATATAGATAGAGTAGACAAACTTGAAACGTATTTAAGTTCATTTTTGGTCTGTTATCGGGCCCTAGTAACAATGCTCTGCAGTTTGAGATTAGTTTTGTTATTAATCGCAAAGTACGTTCCTTGAAAAACTTTCAGAAATCGAACATTAATATAATATGTAATTGCTAATGACGATCTTTAATATTTTTATCAAGTGATAATCTAGCAAACGAACACATGTCCATTGTCAATATCGATATTACAATAGATAATTGATAACATTATTGAACTATGATTAAATACTTGAAAGAGTACATTATGAAGGCAAAGATATAATGATATCTTGAGAAAAAGTGTTTTATAACATAATATTCCCTTTGTCATTAAGAAATACCTACATAATATAAAAAGAAATTCAATAAACCGTACTTCACTAGGTATTATATTAAATAGATAGTGTAAGCCAATACAGATATGTTTTATAGTGTGTTAATTAACGTACCAATACTAAATAATGAATTTTATATTGATTCAAGTGTTTAAAATAAACCATGGAGCGACTCTATTATTTTCACAACGTAAACTGCATAAATATTATTTTGTTAATGCTATACAAAAATTATCAAGTGCTGTGAAACTGAGGCAAATAATGATGATGGTACATACCGGTATCATACCCCGCCATAGTCCACTTATTTGGTCTTGCCTCACGATGTTGGCAAACACATTTATCATGCCAGGCTGAATACGACCCCTGGAAATAAAATAAATAATTTACAATCAGTAACTGTGGAACTTTTCAAATGAATTTGTATATTTAGTTATGGGGACTTAAAACGAACATTAAAAGTCGTTTTGGAGAAAAAAATATGCTTGAAGACCTCTTAAACAGCAGCATAGTTAGATATGTCTAATATATTTGACAAACAGAAAGGTAAATTACTTAGATTTTTCATAAATTTTCTTTATCAGACAAAATGCATTTTATTCTGTTCTGAATGCAGTTCATTAAAAAATCATCAACATTCCACAAGATGATGTTATTAGTTGACTAAATTAAATCTTACACATTTTATAAAAAGAAATAAAAACATTTAAGATAGTTTATGAATTATGTATGCATGCAAATCATTAAATTGCAAAAAATTGAATTAATTTTAATCAATTTCGTTTTTATCTGATTTACATAAACATTTTAGCAATTTATTTGCTTAGACGACCTTGAAAGCCAACTGTTTTAAGTGAATATTCTATATTAGCGTGTAATTTTTATCTGCACTGAAAAAGCCTTCAATAACAGTGAGGTTTGCAATTATTTTGTCGATATACTTAAGATTATCATTGTAAAAATGTAAAGTGAAATAGAAAGGTATTTATAATAAGATAGTGTAATCGATGTTGGAGTGGGAAGAAACGGTATATTCCTGGCAAAATGATTGATATTCTACTGAATATCATTGAATTGAATAAATTAACAAGTCTTTGTCTCGAATATTTCTTGTTAAAAGATTAATGATTTCTACCATGTTACATGAATAGGAAACGAATATTTACTGGTCAAACTGGCTTTTATGGTAATGTTGTGCCACAAAAAAATCACCAACACACATCAAACTGAGACATTCATGAATGGTGTTAAAAGTGGGCTCGTCGTATAAGTAAATATTTGCATAAGTGAATGCTAACACAAGTGTTTCAAAATATTATTGACAAGTGATATTAACAAATACGGGCATGCATGGTAAATAATATCATAGAAATTGAACAGACAAAAAAGTGGCAGTTTTATTTAGAAAGTGAGCTTAGTATCATTGAATATTTGGTTTTAATAATAAACTAGCCAGTGTCACCATTATTTTTTCATATGTCAAGTAAATAAATAGAAAAAGCTCATACGTTTTCAAAAATTTAAGCAAAAAAATGTTGTAATAGACGATTGTATAAGAAATATTTAATTGAACTGTTTACATCTTTATATTAATAAAATCAGTCTTATATGTATAAATCAATGCAAAGTGTTTCTCAACTTACCCAACAGCGGTTTGTACTGAAGAGGAAGGTGCCTGAAGCCTTGTTTTTACTAAATCTAAGGGTTGAAATAAGATTGTGCTGACGGTTCCAGACAAAGATCCGGCCACGAAAGCCTTCACGACTGGATGAATCTGAAAGAAAAATCATTCGTAAGTAAAAGAACATACAACATAGCGATATCTGGTATTATTATATGCAGGGTATCAAAATACATGTTAAATATGTGATTGTATGGTTTACTATATTTTATTAAGGAGCACACCTTAGAGGGAACGTTGACTAGAAACTGGTTTATTAAGGATATGAAGTAAAAAGTTCTAGAGTCGTAAATATTATTGTATATTCTGTAACTTTACAGTGAATACTTACATCCATTTTATACTTGAGAGTAAAGAATGTGATTCCTGATAAGTCAACTACTGTCTTTCAACAGTCTAAAGGTATCACAGAGTAAAGTAAAGCTGCCAATTCGACAGCTAATAATTATCCAAAGGTAATTTTGTATATATCTTCCAATATTTTGGTTGATTGAACAATACGGTGGTATCACGTTTGTGGCCGACTTCAATCGGGCGGGAAAGCGACGGCTTTCTTATATTTGATATGTTTGAATTGGTAGAACGATGCTGTTAATATTGAAAAGCACACGTGCTTAGACAGATGCCTTAAATATAACAGCGGGTGGCCAATATCGTATCGGAGTAGTCGGAATAGTAGATGGGGTTCACGCGGAAAAGACTTGAATACATTTTTTCTACTGCCGAATCCGAATATAAACTCATGAATCTGTTTGGCAACGGGCGTCACTTTCAGTTAAGCCGAAGATATGGAAGCAAATGTAGTCGCACGAAAATGTCTCTTGTCAAATATTTTAATATCTCGTCTGCAAGTAAAAAGCACTTCGCTTCACAAAATCGAGTTAAAATTTTTAAGTCGCGTTGAGTTTACAGATCACTTTTTATGTTAACAACACAACGATAATTTAGATCCTTCATCTATAAGCAATTTTATATCCTCTAGCTGATGTGAATAGGAAAGAATTGTTTTGCAGAATATCGAATTAATCACTGATCGATTGAAAGACGTGTTAGCCAGAGGAGAACGCAAATAGAACTGGCGAGCTAGCGGAAAGGCATCGCTTATATCACCACTAGTTGCTTATCTTTCAAAAGCTACCAGACGTCTTATCACGGCAACTCGAGAGGGGGCGGTCAAAGATCACGCTCGCGCATCTATTATGGAGTAGTTAATTTATTTTTTTTATTTATGCAAACAACGAGAATAATAAACAAAATTAGAATTGATGGGGGATAATTTTTAACGACAGGGCTGAGACAAGTTTTTTTTTTTTTTTTTTAAATAATAACAGTCTCATTAGTGATGGCATTTTCAATCGTCGACATAACAGATGAAACTCATCTTGATATAGGTTAAATTTCAGTAGAATTAAGTATTTTTTACGGTCTCCCAAACTTGGCTATAATGGAATTTAAATACATGAAACAATATAAGGGCTTCCCACCAAGGATTGACAAGGCATAACATGAATGTAAAAACTCTATTTATAAATATTCTCTCAGAAATTCATTATTACTAATTAAAATTAAATTTATAGGTATTAGGAGTATTTTTCTATTCTATATCATATTGCAGTGTTTGCAATAAATAAAAAGTCTTTAAAAATTATAGTTTAATACGTTTGATATATATATATATAAATAGAAATAATAGTTACAGTGAGACTATCTATATCAACTATCATATTGATTTCATTAAATTATTTATCAAGGGACACAAAATGAATATTTTTTGGAATAAAATTATATTTTAACTCACGTGTGCAACTGGTTTACCATACCTGAATGATTCTATACAATTCACAAAAAACTCTTTAACAACATTTAAAAAAATAGCATAAAAACTGAGAGCTTTGCGATTATGTTGCTGCCTAACTATTGTACGATAATAGAACATTTAAAAACACAGCATTATACGTTAAATAATATTAAAAAAAAAAAAACAAAATAAACATAACACACCTTGTGTTGTCTGTTTTCTGCTGCCATTTTGTTCAAACTATCCTTCGCGTATGGATAAATATTAAATGAAGTGTTTTGCAAGCTCCCTTTTATTCTCGAGGACAGGGCAATTAATTTACCACTGTTACGATGCACGTGTATAAACACTTCATACACGTATCGTATACCTTGCGGAATAAAACACAAACACTTCAACACACAAAATGGCAACTATTCACCACAGAGTCACAAAATAATATAAAAAAACTTATAAGAAAAATCGTTTATATACAAAACTGTTTATCTAATTAACATAATCAAATTAAGAATCAATTAAAGATATATAAGATAATTTTCTTTCAACTTAACAACTGAGATGTTTTTTCCCACGTCATAATCGGTAATCTAAATATGAAATCTAGATATGGCATGATTTTTCTGATAATTTATTACGTATCTACAATTGCTAAGTGTTTTCATAAAGGTATATTTCTATGGGATGACGTATGTGGTGTTTTAAAAAAATAATACAGTGATAATTTTGTAGTAATGAGTAATTAATTTACTTATATCAAATATTTTTAGGGAAAAAATGACATTACAATCTGTCTAAATATAGGAATTTTTACAATATGAAACAGATTATATCAACATAGTGTCATTCTACGAGGCAATCCTTTAAAAATCAAATAAACAAAAATACTTATTCTGTGCAGTTTGAACAGGTATTTATTGTGTATTTTTTGTTATTTTGCATCAAACAAAATCATATTTATATTTTAAAATACAGATGTGCAGTGGGGATAATTCTATATAATTTAAAGTTGAAGTGAATACATATAAATCTGTGCACATGACTGAATCACATATACTGTAAACAAAGGGGTCCTTTCACACACACACTGCCAGATAATCAATAAAATCCAAAAGCCAGAAGATCAACAAAACTTCATATTGGACACTAATTTTCCCAGCGATATGCAAGCACAATCGTCCTTAACCTGTACAGAAGTATGGGCGCACATATTGTTCTACTGTTGCTGTCATCACCAGTAAAATTGAAAAAAATCAAGCATGCTGTAGTAATGTCAAAGAAGCTAATCGAGGATGCGATGCGAGTTAAAAGTAATTCAGCAATTTCGCTATGGGTGTCCGTATGTGTGTGCATATGTGTCCGTTCAAAATTTGCTTTGAAGAAGTATATTTACGTCAAGCACCAAGCAATAAAATACTCATATATATTAGCTATGTATCAAATAAATATTATATAACAACAGTATTGCATAAATTTAATGAAATTCAAAATGTAAAGCTGCATTAATGAAAAAACCTTCATCCAATTGTGCAACCATAATATAAAAAAACTCACTCTGGAGAGGTTAAAGTGGTATATATAATTTGTTTTATTGTGTGAAGTTCATTAAGTTTCACTAAGAATATAATTGGCAACCCTGTTTTAATATTCATAATGTATGTATTCTTGTTATATTTTTAGTTAAGAAAAACTTGAAGTAGTTTGAAACGGTTCTACTGCTTAAATAACTACAAAATTATGTAATTTAGAGACAAAATACACAAGAGCGAGAATGGCAGCATTGTAATTAAATGTACAAACTTAGATTAGTATTTTTAAAAATGGTATTTTTAACCAAGAGTCTTTTTGAATAGTTGTTTATAAGTGATAAAGTTAAGTAATAAAAAAGCAAAATAAATAAGATTGAAACAAAAATTTAATTGGCGAAATCCTGACTTATTTGAAGACTACAAGAAAATATTATTTAAGACTATTTTTCATATAATATTAAGTCATGAAGAATATATGTATTGTCATCATAATTCGTCACCTTGGAGCAAAAGTGGCACAACTCAAAAGTATTGAATTTGTACTAAACTCATTGGAAGAATAGTAAGGAGGTATACATTTTCAT
>JAPMAG010001167.1:0-12941 GCA_036584685.1 Rhyacophila sp. Rhy_31_5 | reverse complement strand
GTCGGAACAATCTTCACATTGTGAAGATCCATATGCTTTGTTTTGGAGCGGATATAGTTTAAAAAAAAAGATTATTTAGAATAAATTAACCGTAAAAAACATTTTAAAAGAATTAAATTATTTGAATATATTTTAATATAATGACATTTACTTATTGGCCAATATTATACTCATACATTGAAACACAGCCTTAGCTTCATAAAAAATACAAACACTAGGAATTTTTATGGTCTGTTACATAATTTCTGTGTCGCATATTGTTTGCTTTTGAGTATGTAGTTGCGACAGTAGAGTGCAAAATTCACTCACAATTTGTGGCTTCCAAACATTAGTGCAATGGAGAAAGATATTTCTTTGGAAGCGTTGCCATAAACGCTCACTTAGCTAAACTTGCTTTATAAACAGTCATCACTCTCAATCGTAACATTTCGTTATTACCCCTTTTAAAGTATATTATATAGTACCGCACGATCTTTGCTGTAACAAGTGATACAATGTTATATAATATTACGACATATGCGATAGTCCTTTTATTAAAGATGCATGGTAATATGGCACTTTCTAACAATCGCTAAAGTTTCCTTTGACATAAAAAGCAGAAATGTAGAATAAATTTTGATATAAACACTGATTTTATCTCTTGAAGCTGTAAAATAACTTTACTAGTATTCTTTTATGTTCTATTTTGTATCAAAAAGTACCGATGTTTCAATCGAATCTTCATTCCACGATAACACTATATAATAACTATTATACACTGGACTCCCTTCTTACAGGGTTTTTTACACGGCTTTAAAATAATACGGTGCTACATCCCTTGCATATCGATAACCCATTTTTTTAAAGTCCATTAAACTCAAAAATTTGAAAATAAATATAACACAGGCTCTAGATATCTGTGATGTCATAATAAATGTGCTTAAACGGGTTCAACTATCGTCTGATAGTGAACAATCTTTGTTACGATTTTTTAATTTTAATTGTTTGATAAAATTAAAATACAAAAAACAATAATGATTTTTTTTATATTCATTGATTTTTATACAAGGAAACCGTTATTTTATATTTTAGTATATGTATTTTTTTACACAGTATTGCGTAGAACATATCCACCGTATAAAAATAGAGTCTAGTGTATACTGTTTAATACCGATTAGTAGATTAAAATAAAACTTATAAAATATTATTGTATTAACTCCTTTACTACCGTGAGTAATTACTAAAAAATACTTAAGTGAGAATAACTTTAAATAATTACTTTAGCTTGTTAAAATATTTTTCTGTCAACGTTTAAAAAGAAAGTTTTGAACGTTAGTCATTATTCTATAGGATCTACGAGTATAAATATGAAACCAGTGAGATTCAAAGATTTAAAACTTTTGCGCAGATGGTGTACAATTGATTATAACAGCGTTCGATAACTTACGGCACGCAGAAGACTTGTGGTATCAGACGAAAAGTAGGTAGCACCGCATTTATGGAGACCAGAACTAAATTTTTTAAATACTTCATTCAAACACCAAACAGATTTTTTTGCACATATTTTTGTTTTAGTTTGGGAATGAAATTCGTAGCCCACGTAAGCTGAAATATTGAATTGCTTATAGATTACGTTTTATTAACATCTGCCTATTTATTTCTAATTTCTGTATCCAATGGCACTCAAAATAGTCAACACGTCAAATGAATCAAAACTTCGCTCTTCAGTTCAAATGGGTTTGCCAATCGCTATTTCAAATACACGAGTACATTAATACTGGTATCCGAATGGGGACGCAGTTTCATATTCATAAAAATATTTCTGCCCAAACTATTCGTGTGGCCATTTTGATGTTTTGAAATCCAAATAAATCACATGATCGTAATAAAAACAAATCTCACGACCACACGTCACTAAAATATTTAACTAAATCGTAAAAATACAAGCGGCAACCACAAAAATGTCCAGTCGAATAGTTTGTTTTTTCGTCCACAAAAACATTACTTTCAATTGAGTTAACCTTCAAACCTTTTCATGTTGAAAGCGGCCATATCTTTTTACCAAATACCCCTTACGGTCTCACTCGTTCCAATCTCACCACCCCCCGCCCCCCGCTCTGACATTTGCTCAGTTCAGTGCAGCGATTATAGTTCGCGCATGGCCGATTCCCATTCATATAATAATTATATCAAAGCCCGCATATTAGATTACATACAATCGTCGGTCTCGTTCTGACACCCTCAGGGGAGGATGGGAAAGAAGGGGACAAATGCACACCTCAAGTATCTTTCTTTGCGCCTGGACGTTTTGTTATTAGTGAAAATTATTTCACTGCCGGCTAGACGAGATTTTCATGGAAATGGAGCGTAACATTTTCTTATATTAAGCATTGTAAATAATAGCAGTCTAGTACTTACGTTTTAATAGCATATGCCAATGTGATTTTAATACGAATATTTGTCAATAATATTTGAATTTGAAATTTGTACAATAATGTTATCAGTATGTTCCGTGTCGATTTATATTTACGTAACTTTCATATTCGTATATTCTCATAAAAAATCATTCTAAAAATCTTTTATGAACCTACTATGAATCAAAACATATACATTACTTTGATTAATATTGCTAAATTATTCATGAAAAAATACTTTTGGAATTGGTGATTACTTACATGGATATACTATTTGAAATAAACAATACATTAAGTATATAATCGTTATCTCAATATCTTATTTATTTTCACTCAGATACATACACTATTCACTGTTTTATGCGGCAATAAAATATATCATGCAAAATAAGAATTTACTTCATTATAAGACGAACATTTTTTCCAATTTCAGTGTCTGAATTTGGAGTGCATCTTATAACCACTGGTATTTTATGATAGTGTAAAATTCTACAGTCGAGACGATTTCTGAAAGAAGTGGTCAAAAAGTGATCAGTAAGAAAAATTCAACATTGAATTCGAAGAAATTTCACACTGTTATAATGATACTGCAGAAATCGACACCGATTGTACATATATAATATTCTTTTAACCATATCCGCCTTAAGATGAACCAAAGCATGTGAAGATTATATTTTGATTTTTTTTTACGGGTAACAATTGTCAGTTATGGCTCAACCAATTTGGTCCATGTTCTGGTTTCAAATGCACATGAAAAAACTTATGCAAATTTTTCCAACTACGAGATTCAAATCCAAGACCCTCAGCTCGTGAGTCGTTTGTGCCGTCCAATGACCCACGAGGGCGATGACATAAATAATTTACTTAATTTAAATTATTTTCATTTTGTTATTATGACTATGTCTGTAATAATAAATTGTATTTAACATATTTATTGTTATATAAAAATAAAAGTGCATCTTATAACTAAATAAATACTGTAATTACATATATATTTTTTTCAATACCAAATAATATTTTTTTTACTTTCTTCGTTGTTGTATATGTGTGGTTTACCAATATTTTGTACATATTATAATATGTCGTAATATAACTATAATTATAATTTATAACTATAATTAACGAATAAAATAATTAATAATTACGAATAACGACGAATAATATAATAACGAATTAATAATTACGTATAACTATAATTTTTAAAGTTTTTACATTTATGATATTCTTATTTCACTTATAGAAGTATATTTTCATTTACTTTATTAACATATTTCCACACTATACAACGCAGTATAAAAAAGGGTTTCTTACGTACATTATGATTAAAATTTTCCGCTTGGTGGATAACTTATATTGTTTTACTAAATTTGTTTTGTGAAATCTTTTTCCAGTGGTTTTAAAATACAAATGTATTCACTTCACGTGTATCTTTAAAAATTAGTTTGAAATTAAATAAACGAAATATTAGATTCGAAACAAAACCGCAACCGGCCCATTAATTCATGACCAGTGATTCAGTGGACTATTTATAATTTCATCCGGCCTACAAATGAAATTGTTCAAAGTGCATTCGCAAATGGATAGATTTATGCGCGCCGCATAAAGTATAAATCCACATGCGGCATCCGTGCCTACCGTACAATGATTGTCGCAAATGGTTTGAAAATCATTAAGTGCTCGCACCTGGAGCGCTACCTGAATAAAATATGTCTGATGGCCAACGAGCTAGCACCGTGAACAGGTCACTTCTATTTTAGTTTTGATATTGAGATCGCTATTAGAAATCAATCTTTACTATGAATATATTTAATACACTTCATTTTACTCAGTTTGAATTAAAAATTAACGTAAATTATAATTTTAGATATATTTATGAAACTCGTTACACACTAGTTTTCAGAAAAGTTTTATTTTTCGATGATTCAAATGCACCTGTACAGAACTTAAAATCCATTATAAAAAAATTCATGAACATATTTTTGGTGTAATATTTTTCTATCAATCTAAAAAATCGTTCATACCAATCGAAATAAAAGAAATCGAAAGGCTAACAAAGTAAACATTTCAACACACAACAACGAACGTTTAAAGTATTGTTTATCCATCATGAAAAAATAACGTTTTTAGTTTTTTTTTTACAATTTCATATTTGAGGGGTGTGGTGTAGAAAGTTGGTAACCACACTTAGCGGTAGAACGACATTTTATTGTGTGGCTCTTTTACTAACCATTTTACAGTTACTAATACATTTTTTAACCATATTCGCTCCGAAACGAAGCATATGGATCTTTACAGTGTGAAGATTGTTATGACAGTTTATTTTTTTTACGAGTAATAATTGTCAATTGTTAGCTCAACCGTTTCGGGCTCGTGTCCCGGCCACAATACAAATGAATAAACATTTGGAAAATTTTGTAAGCAGCCTGGACTTTAATCCAGGATCCCCGTTAGATAGGCATGCGCGCTACCAACTAGTTTAATGGGGACTAAAAAGTAATCTTGGTAACCCCCAACTTACTTTTTCATTATATGTTTAAATAGATAAGAAACTTTCAAATGCGATTATTACAGTACTTTCTCATTGTGGGTTATCAAGTTTTTACACCACACTCCTCATTTCAAATTCATGTATTTCTCCTAAATACACAAAATAGGCATATCTTCTAGTTATATATAAATATTCTACTTGATTAGTTTATATAGAGTAATCTCTCAATGTGCAGGTAGCCTGTGTGAAAATGAGTGAACCCAACATATCTTCTTCTTAAACCATGTCACTGTGATTATTACCGAACTGTCTCATTGCGGGTTATCAACTTTTGACACCACACCTTTTATTCGATACAATAAAGGTTCAAAATAACAAAGTAATTTACAATAATATTACAAGCTTTTGTCAAGTACCTATTATTATTTAAATTAACAGTTTTTAAAACAAGTTTTTTGACAACTTTATCAGTACTTCTAAAAATCAACAACGTTTACCGTTTCAAAATATCTTCATTAGTTTGTGAGAATATATTATTATCTGTGGCTGGGAGAGAAACTATACTACGTCAAAAATGACACATTTTCAGTATGGCTCTTCAAAGTCGATTTGATGTTGGTTCTCTTGGAAAATAAGAACATAGTGTAATGTTCCTTTCGTTATATTTTTTAAATAGGGTTACAACATAATTGAGTATATATCACTGTAAAAAGCGTCGCAAGATATACTATATTATAATATGTCAACATTTCAATTTTGCTAAAATTTTCATAGTATAATTTACCTTCCAAGTACATACATATGTTAACGAGTATAAATACTAAAATTTCAAGTAATTACAATAGTTTATTCGTATTTATCTTCTTTTTTTCAAAAATTTTCATTAGAAATTCATTCGGACAACATTAAATGAGAAGTATTCCGTGAATTCATAATGTTATCTTTGTTATAAAATCATTTACAGGTATAATTAAATTTGGGTTCGTTCAAAGGTATTATCATTAAAGAGATTAAAACAAACACGTATAAACAACACGGCCCACATGATTCAACTCAACTGATGCAAACATCAACCAATTGTTACCATCGATAAATCCTTGCATTATCCCCGATATTCTCGGATTAAAGTTCCAATTTAATTGAACCGAACTCCATATATGAACAATCCATTTGTGCCCAGCAATGTTTTAAATACGAACGCTCCAGTAAACAGGCGGCCGTCAGTCAACCGGGCAGCATTTCGATTTGCAATTAAAAGGTAATACCGTCATTAGGGAAATAAGGTAGGCGCGCACTAAACCGCTTTGTATTTGAAGCGGGGATCAGTAGCGGCCGCAATCTACTATCGTATACTGTCATTAATAAAATATAGCATCGCATAAATAATAATTTACATTAAATTATTGGAAAACTTTATAAACCTTTTACGAAGGTTTTTTTTTATGATATTTTTTCGAAATATATACATAATATTGTATTCTATGAAATAGTTTTATGACAAAATTTTCTATCGAGATATAAACCACAATCACTTATTATTAAAAGTCCGTTTTGTATAAATTCAACTGTCAATGCAATCTTTTCTAAAATCATAAGTTCAGAGTTTTTCTATGCATAATCTTTACCCTAAAAAAACAAAAAAAATCTCGCTTTCTTTTGTATAAATATATATTGTTAACCACAAAATATCGAAAAGATTAGTATTTTTATTATAAAAAATGATTTACTCAAAATACCAAATAAAATACGTTTAAATATATTTGCTTGTAGTCTTCAGTTTATTTTTAATTTTAAGATGTTTCGATTCTTTTTATCAATTCCATCTCGATGCATGATATCACGAATATATATGATACCAACAGTCGATCACGTTAATTGGGAAAACTGTCACATTTTTCGGTTCAAATTTGTTACAGAATATTTATTGAGAAACTTATATTTGTCTGTTTTTTACTTACACTAAAATGTATGTAGATAGTAAATATTTATGTCGTCACACTCGTGGGTGAGTGGATAGTGATCGACTCACGAACCGAGAGTCATGGGGTCAAGGCTTCATATGTGTCTGTTTTTTACTTACACTAAAATGTATGTAGATGGTAAATAATTTTACAAATGTTTATTCATTTGTACGTAGCCAGGACACGAACCCGAAACGGTTGAGCTAATAATTGACGATTATTACTCGTAAAGAAATAACTATCAAAGCAATATTCACTTCATTTCATATTAGGTATGATAAATACTTAATAGAAACGTTATGTTAATAAAATAGTTTATACATTTATTATTTGCATGGGCAAAACTTTACTTTGTTTAAAATTCTATGATATTAAAAAAAAATTGTTCAGTGCTCGTGCATTAATCGATTATTCCCCATTATTATAATATAGGTATATTAAAATAAAAATGCTTTATGAGTAATTAATATTTAATTATTTGTATTTATATTCATTTGAGTGAAGTATGTGTTATTTTAATATGCTATTATAAAAATATTCTTCTGTGTGGGATACTTTTTAAATTAAATATACAATATAAATGCACAGTATTTTTTCTTTTATAGTCATGTGATTTTATTGGATTTATCTCGGGGTCGACCATATTGTATAACATCAAAACATTTCTGGAAGTACTTCACTGGGCCAAACCAGCCAGGGTTAAATTTTACATTGTATTCCGATACTGACTCAGGATTATCCCCACCGAAGTAAACAGAATTGTGCCGAACCGACTCTTGGTATATTTACCCATTGGCTTTTTCTCGTTGTTTGATTTTTACCGTTAAGACTGATCGACGAAAGTTGCGTCAAAAATGAGCTTTTTCTGCTGAAAGAATTCTAGCTGGGGTTTTATGAAACAAGTAAAATTATCCGAAAACTTTTTCATAAATTTTGATTTTCAATCATTTTGATATTGATTTTGAATTTCCAAATCCGACTAAATCTGGAGTGGACCAAGTATTGTAAAATATTATAAAAACCTTTGTTGTATTCTTGTTATATATTTTTTCAACATTTATGTTTAATACATCATTAAGCTTTTTCAATATATGTATAATGTATATTACAAAAAATACTGTCAAATCACGGTGAAAATTGTTATTTTTAAATATGCACAAAAATAATTTAAATAATTTTCTCTGCTATTAGTTTTTGTTGGTATATCATTATATTAAAATTACAACTGTAACACAGTTTTTATACATTTTTCAACTAATATATTTTCTTTATATTTCAAGATCGGTTTCATTCATTACAATGTCAGTTAAAAATACTTATATTTATTCTATGTTACTAATTTTAAAATTAATTTATCATTATGACCAATTTTCAAGGTAAATTTTTTTGTGTCAACAAATACGTTTATAATTCAAATTAAGAAGAGAATTCTAACTTAGTGAAAAATGATTTTACTCACTGTACCTATACACTATATTCAAATAATTAATTATTTGTATTACACATATTTAATGCATATTTTATTTTAAAATAAACTACAAAATCTTCATGGAATGTAAATTTATTCTGTGATATTTGAAAATGTTTGTTACTAAAAATCTATTACTTAATTTTTTTGTGCTTTTTAGTAAAAATTGAATGCTCTTTTGATACATTTCACATACCTGTCTATTCAAAATATTTTGATATATCCACGTAAAATATAATAAAAGAATGATAATATTGTTATCTGGTGAGAAGCTTCCTTGAAAAGCGAGTGCTTAGGTAGATAGGAGTTTACGTATGAAAATATTGCTATCGGCAAAAATATCATTGTTAAGTTGTCGGCTGAATTATCTAACATTTTCGTTTTCAGAACGCTTATCTAAAACTGTTATACAATCGTAAATTACAAAATGGGAGCTATGAACGCTTATTGCCTGGTTATATTGTCCAGTGAAATGTATTGTTTATTTATCAAAAATAGTAAACACACACATAAATATATTTTCAATTATTATTTAACGAAACAAAGTAAATCAATTTTATTAATATAATATTGCTTGGAGTTTTCACATATAATATTACCATTCTCATTGTATATGCCAAAATAGAAAGAATGTTTTCATATAGAAAAACAAAAAATCACTGATTATTACATTAACGCGTGATAATAATACAAACGTTAAAACAGTGACTAAACATCACAACTATTTCATTTTCTTGATTTTTATTCAGGCATGAACAAATATTTTACGCAGATTAAGTTTTTACTCGTATCATGAGCAAATGTTAACTTTTTTGCATAAATCATATTTTTTTTATTGATAAAACTTGGCTTTAATGAAACATATAGTTTTCGATAAAAACGTTTTCTTAAGCTCATTATTTTGGTTAAAAATATCAAATGTTGTCGTATAATAACTACATTTTAAAAATGAATATCAAATATTATTGGTTTTTTAATATAAACCAAAATCCAGGACAAATTTGATTACTATCATTCATTATTTCAACTTATATACATAAAAATTCTCATTTTTTTTATCATTTTTGTTAAATTATTATTGATTCCTTTATTATTTATGTACCGTGTTTCATCCAGAATAAGACCCATTCTTGTATTATTTTTTTACCCAAAAAACTCACACTTTTGAAAAAAACTCTAGTAAAGGAAAGAAAGATTTTTTTTTAGAGTAACCTCGCATCGCTAAAAGAAGTTATCCAACCTGTCTTGTAACTGGATGCTTTAAATATTTCTGAAAATAATTCAAAATACCGTACCATTGCTAGAACAAACACTTGAATAATAACCATGCATACCACAAACGCCCTTATTAAGATTAAGTTCGCATATAACTCCTGCAATACGTCTCTATCCAAATGAACTAATCAGTGTAAGAAAGTAGGCATCGCCATTCGGAGCTAAATATAGCTGCGTTAGACGCGTTCCGCTATTGTTGATTACAAATGTCCGCATGACCAGAGTCATATAATGCTAGTGTATGCACTTTTCACTAGGTATTATTTTCGGAATAAGGATTATATTAAATCCATACTTTAAAATTATATTAGGGTTTATTTCCAGAGTGGGTCTTATTTGGAAGAAACACGGTGTTGTCAATAAAATGCCATATTCATCACTTACCCAACTTGGATTGTTCTTCACCAAGATACTGTTAACATGCCCAAGGCAACGATTGGGAACAAATCATTTTGTAATATTATTCTTAGATATTTCGAATGGCAAAAAAACAGTACTCAATTATTGGAAAATAAATTTTGTGATTTTTATGAGGGACTTGGGAACGTGACATAAAACCGTTTTTTAGCGTAGCGAATAAACTTTAATCATAAAATTGAAAATGTCAATATACTGACACTAAATAAACGTTTTTTTTATTATTTATAATTTTTTATTATATAAAGCAATTCGCTTATTTTATTTGAAAATTGTACTGAAAATCTTTATTGTATGCAATGATATGCTGTCAATATGAACAGTGCTTCAGGTTATCAAGCCAAAATTCTCCTTTAAACATCCTTTAGCTGGCAAAAACTGTAGAGTTTTTTTATGCAATTAAAACTACCACAAGTACATAATTATTAATACGAATAAATGACAGAAAATAATTATATGTACTTGAATAATCACCATATCCGTTGATTCTGAGTGGATATGGTAAAAAAATATTTTTTATTGTATTTTTGAATATGTTTTAAATTAAATTTAAAAAAAAAACCTAATTTATTTATTTTTCACATCTGCACTGAAGTGTACGATCCAGACTCTAACGAATAATGATTTTCCTAGCAGTTATTTTTATGCATAATCGTTGTTAATTATTTGTTTAACCATTTATGTATATGTTATATTTACATACAAATTGAAATTGATTTTTGTAAACAGCTTGAAGATTAGTATACATTGTCGCTTTCGTTAGACTAGTGGACAGTGCGTATATCTAGCAAGCGGAGGGGATCACAAATTCGAGACCCGTACTGGTTGCAAAAATTTCCAAATGTTTATTCATTTGTATTGTAGCCAGGGCACAAACCCGAAACATTTTAACTAATAATTGACCATTACTACTAAAACTGTCAAAATAATCTTCACATTGTGGGGATTCATATGCTTCATTTCAAAGCGAATATGATTAAAAGTTAACAATCGTTTAAATAATCCCAAATTATTCGAAAATCGATTCTGTATATTATTATTATAAATATAGTAGTCGCTAATTTATTTTACCAGCATTTTTTTAAATGAAGATTTTATAAAATTCATCAACGCAATTAAAAAAAAGTATTAAATTATAAAATATAAAAAAAAAAAAATCAAGACTATACGTAACCCACAAAAATTCAAGACTAGAAAATATCTTCATTAAGTCGCCTAAATCGGGTCATCTATAGTAAAATACTTATTTTTTCAGATTTTAACAACGTTCAAGGTAGTATTTAATATAACCAGGTATGTTACGTTACCGCAGTTGTTTTTATTACTATTATTGAGTCACTATCGTGACCTTTTCATATATTTTTAAGTCTACGTAGTGCTTTTTTTCAAAATACTTGCTGTAATATATTTATTTAGAGCAACGATTTTATTGATAACTCGATTAATTTTATCGTCTTTCGTACATAAATTTATTGATAAATGTGTAACAAGGCGAATGCAAGTTCGTCTATAAATAAGCATTTCTTGCGCAGTCTATCAGCTCATTAATCTGGCTTAAGCCACCCACAAAGACCGATTGAAGTAATGAGCTTCACCATCACACCTTTCTTCCCTCGAAGCCTCTGACGATAACGCCGTTTCCGCAAATAACGAGCTCGTTTGAATAACCTTTGCGAGTGCGTTCGTTGCCGCCTTATCTAATGAAAGATTTTACAAGAAACAGTTATTTTAACGGAGCTTTAGCTATGAATAAACTTACTTTGTAGACGTGTTTGTTACTTGGAAATTTCTCAGTTGTAATAGATATACGTATTGATAATAATAATTTATATATTATTTTTTAGGTTTACATGAGTAAACAATTATTTTGGTATAAAATATCATTTTACCCGTGTAGTTTCTTTGAGTTTTAAGCATATTATAAAAACTCCATTATGTATTTATTGCCTTAAATAAATTTAATATTTCTGGGTACCACTATATCATTATATATTTATTTTTATCACAAATTTAATTATTGTATTAAAATACCACTAAAGTTTCAGTACTAGTAGCAAAAGATTAAGAATTAAAGTTACATATATTGTTAATAAGAAATAGAGGTACTGCATACTTAAATCAAAAATCTGCTAAAAAATGAGTATTAAAATTTGACTATGAATTTTTCACGAGTTTTTTACCCAATAAAGGCTTTGAATGAGGTCTGTTAGTAATATTATCTAAATATATATTTTTTATTACACACTTATTTATTTTTCAACATTCCATAAGTAATATTTGTAAATGACTATTTTTGGGTGTTCAGAATGAGTAAGTTCATTTCAGCTTAGTTTTTATGGGAATAAATATTTTAGTTTACAAACAACTCTAAATTTAAACAACTTTACAGAGAAAAATTAAATCCATTACCCAAAGTTTCACTATACATATTTTTTCCATATACGCTCCGATATGGAGTATATGGGATTTTCATAGCATGAAGATTTTCTTAATATTTTTATGAGTAATGTAAAGTTAATTATTAGCTCAGCCGCTTCGGGTTCGTGTCCTGCCAACAATTCAAATAAATAAACATTTGTAAAATTTGCGACCACCATGAGCCTCGAGCCCATGACCCTTGGCTCGAAAGTCGGATCACTATCCACTCACCCACGAGAGTGACGACATAAATTATATACTTACTTACCTTCAATTATTGTCATTGTAATATCGACCGTGGTTAGGTGAAAGGGAGTAACCCTCACAGAAAAAAATTTACATGAGGCATAAAAAACGTGTTTCAATGATTTTCAGTCAAAGTCACAGTAACACTAACTTAAAGTACATGATGACCGATAAATTGATGTTGTATATTTCTGATTTATTGTAATAATTAAAAAACTTCTTAAAGAAAAATCATTAAAATTGACGTTTAATGCTTTTTTCCCTTCCATACAAAC
>JAPMAG010001165.1:0-12952 GCA_036584685.1 Rhyacophila sp. Rhy_31_5 | reverse complement strand
GATTCTCAAATAAAAGCACTTTTCAAAAAACTGAAGGTTACGCCCTTTCACCTAACCAGAGTCGATATGTACTATACTAAGGGTATAGTGTAAAAGGTTGGTAACTCACAATGAGACAGTTCTGTAATAATCGCAGCTGAAAGTTTCACACTCTTTTAAATATATAATGTTAGAGGTTACCAAGATTACTTTTTAGGCACATATGGAGTTTTTTGAAAAATAAATTCGAAAGAGTAATTGTAAAAATGTTAATAAATATGCTTAAATTGAATGAAATTTAATTCTACGTAAGTGTAGGTTACCAAATTTCTACACCACCCTCTCATTTCGGTCTTTATTAGGTTAGTTATAATTAATAAAGTTTAGGTATATAAAAGTACATCGGGATTATAACTTAACACTATAATAATGAACCTTTACATCAATTATATTGCATTAGAAATTCGCGCTATGATTCATTTAGGCCTACTACACAACATTCCTCTAAGCCTATGCCTTTAGCTTTCTCTCTCTTCAGTCATTCACATTCAACATATTTGCATATTTAGTTACGTTATCAATCCATCTCATTCTGGATCGACCGACAGGTCGAGTACCTACTGAAGTTCTTTCAAACACTTTCTTGAGAGTTAGATTAGTTGCACCTTACAAATTGACCTGCCCATCTGAATCTCTTTACTCTCAAGATATTCACTATTTTGTAACTTAATTTCTCATGAAACTCGTAGTTTAAGCAATTTAAATATATATTTAACAAGGAATTTCAGTGGTAAGTATTAAATTATTATTATAATTTGGCACTACGGTCCTTTCAAGTTAGTGGCCAACTGCACAATTTCCCTCTAAGCCTCTCTGTCTCTATCTCTCTCTAGTCAGAGTTAACCCTATTTTCAAAAGAAAAGAAGGACAGGTTAGGATATACAAAAAGGTTAAATTTTAATAGGAGAAAATTAAACATAATGAAACCTTTTAGAACGATATATAATCAGCTGTTATTTGAATGTGTTATTTCATTCTATAATATTAACAAAAATACATATTTTTTTATCGTATTGTTATATTATTTTCTACAAACTTGTTCTTAAGATTGCAAATTTGTGGTAACAGGTAAATTTATTCAGTTTGTTAGATAAGATTTTATTTATCTTTTCGATGAATTTCACTCATGATTCTCAATATTATGAAACCCTATTAGTTAATATACACACACGTACATAATTAAAGTATAGATTTGTAATACGTTATGCCTGTTTCAAAAAAAATATGCTTATTTTATTTTATAATATTAATTCAAAAACTTAGATTTGTTTTTCTGTTCATAATATGGGAAATAAAATAAAATAATAAAAATATCTTAAAATGTTAATAAAGATAACTTGAAAAACCTTTCAAAATTCACCTTTAAGAATAAACCAGATCCTAAATGTAACTTTGGTGTCTTTTCTTTGATTTGGAAGGGTCTCATTTTAGTGACAAATCAAATTGGCTTTGTTTATTTTAAGAAAGTTTATTTCAACATACAACTTTTAGAATACATATTTGCGCACGCTTATACGTTGTATTATAGTATACATTATTGTAGTGTCTTTTAAAAGCATATTATAGGTATAATATCGTAGTAAATACAAAACTACGACAAAATAAATCAAATTAAAGAATTGAAGTCGAAAAAACGGTCTTATACAAAAATGTTTTGTAAATCTTTAATTAGATTTTATATATTTTCAATATGTCATTCAGTTTGTATCTACAATTAAAATATAATTTATTAAAAATAAAAACGTTAGTGGTTTTTTCTATGGAACATATTATATATTCTATGAAATATATTTAGCCATAAGCATCATATTATGTCGCCTTAAGAGTTGTTGTCGATAGTTAGTCTTCTTGGATCTTTTCATGTCATGCTAGCATCCCATGACTGTATTAACACATATTTTATTGAGATTCAATGCAGGGATTCTCAGCACATATCCTAATCATCTTCAATTTTTTATTTTCATTTTAGGTGTAATTAATGATAGGCTGCATAATTGTATCATTATATGTTCAGTATTTGCTACAGGTATCTGTTCTCAAAGTTTCGTGTGCAATTATTTTGGAACTATATAATGTGCCATGATTTTCTTTCGTAAAGCAGCACCAACAGTATTTAAACTTTATAAAATATAACGATACTTCATTTAAGTTTAAAAAAAATATATTTTTTTGAGCGGTAGTATATTATTAATAGTGTAATGCAATAGTTCATCATTTCTTTATTCAGTCAAATGTTATACAATTTACAGTAAATTTTTGTTTTATAAATGTAAGTGTTATCCTTTGATATTTTGATTGTTAGATTCTTAACCAATCGGACGTGAGTTAACTTGCATAACTTAAAACGTAGTTTACAAGATAAATTTGAATATTTTAGATGATGATTGGATGAAACATAAAAAAATACAGAGATTTGATTATAATATGTTCATTTAAAACAATCATAACAAAGAAACATTTAATATAATTTTAAAAGAATTATTTGGCTTAAATTTCACTCAAAAACTCACATCTTGCCGAGTTGTGACATTATGCCTGCCAGAAAAAGGTTAAATCTGAGAAAGATACTGAATCCCAGCAAATGTTAGTGTATTTACTGTAATTACAATGCTTATACTAAACATATTGGTGCACGTATTGATTTAAAAAAAGAGAACAAAATAATATATTTTAGTATACTCAACAAAAAACATGGTCACAAATAAAATAAACAGCAATAATTGAGTACAGCAGTATAAAATAGAAGCTTGTTTTTCTTGGAATTTTTCTCGATTTTCTTGAGTTCGCATCCTTTAACCCATATGTCTTAGCATTTTTCCATTCCATTCAACGAATGTACTTATAGTCAAGTTGCACTACATCTAACAATTAGCTTGGATACTCAATTTTTTTAAGCGTAGTTGATTGGGATCATAAAATATTCTTGTTAGTAGAGTGGATTTATGGTTTTCCGGATTTCACTAATTATGGAATACTCAAATTAGAAGAAAAAAAACTAAATAGATCAAACATTCTTAAAAGAAAAATGTTAAACTTTAATAAAACACTACAGACTTTAGAAACCAATACTTAGAGTTAATTTATTGTTCATATACTGATACTACATATTAAATTGAAAGAATTGTGTGCTTTTTTGCAAATAACTCTCTTTTATACGTATTTTTTATAAATCAGGTCGAATAAATCTCAACAGCCCAAGTTTTTATTAATTTTTGTTTATTGACTTTAATAAAAATTACTCAAAATATTACTTTATAATGAGATGGATTTATTTTTAATGAATACTCATAATGTTCTTAAAATACTCTCAAAATACTGTATTATTATATTTCTCAGTATATCAAAATTGTTTATGAAACCTTTCCAGTTACTCATGTAATTATTTAGATGTCAGATAAAATAACAAGTTCTTCGCTCAAGTGTCAAGCAGTTGTGCTAAAAGGTTTTGATAAATATTTTACCGAATTCCAAATTAATATTTATTAATATATATTTCTATTTATATGTAGTAAGACATTTAATATTGGTTTTGAAATATCAATTTGAAAATGTTACTCATTAGATTTCATGCAATCTATTTTACGCCGTATGTTTAGTACTATTATTAATAAATATATAAAAATAGATAAGAGATTACCAAAATATTTTAATTTAAAATATAATTATTTAAATATAATTTTGCAAAAATATGATAATATCTATTCAGGTCCAAAATCAAATACCAGGGTTATATAACATAACACCTATAGTTCTGTATAAATGTGAAATTTGGAGTCTGATGGAGAAACATGAAGAAGCCATGCAAGTATTTGAAAATAAAATACTCTGAAGAATACTTGCGTCAGTTAGGAAAGCAATAATTATGTATCCGAGTTCCATGAGTAGCTTAGCCCCAACATGGTGAATGTATTGAGGGCAAGGAGACTCAGATAGGTAGGTCATGCTGTAAGCTGCAAAATATCTAGAATTCTCAAGAAAGTATTTGAAGCAACTCCAATAGGTATTTGTACCGTCAGCCGTCCCAGAATGAGGTGGTCCAATAATGTAACTAAAGATGCAAACCTGTTGAGAGTAAATTACTGGAGAAAGAGAGCAAAAAAACAGAGAAGCTTGGAGAAAAGTTGTCTAAACGGCCATAGATTCAAATGGATTGTAGCGCCAACTCATAATAGTAATAATTAAATAAAGTTTTATTTTTATTTCAAGGTAATACTTAATATTTCATTTTCAAAGCTAACTTTATATTTATTGCAACTATATGAATTATAGTCATTCATTACAATCAATTTTTTTATAATTCATAACTGAAGTCTCCATTTTTAAAACAACAAAATTATTTTATGAAATCACACCGGGTGGAATATCAGCATTTGAAAACCATAAATGTATAGCATAAACCATTTAATGGATTTAAACTGCTGGTGAAGATTCTTTGAATAAGATAGTTCCTTTTGCTTATTACCCTCTTTCACTGTAAAGTGATGCATATTCAATTTATCTGGTCTGAAATATAAGCAAAAGCTTTTTAAATTTAATTTTTAATATTCCACTCTTTCATTGCTTTCATGCTTTTGTTATATACGAGTATCAGAAAAATACATAATAAAAATTAAAGATTTTTGAAGAAGTTACCACAGTATCAATAATTTTAATGTAGTTAATATGTTAAGAAGAAAATTGTGCTTTCTGTAAAAAAAATACATTCTAATAAATTTCTTGTAATTAATTATTATATGGCCCTCGTGAATGAGTGGTAAGCGCATCCGACTCACGAGACAAGGGTCTAGAGTAGTTTTTATCATTTTTTATTTGGTTTGCAATCCCATTTTGTATTTAAAATTTTCACAGAAAACTGTAAAGAATGAACTTGTGTAGAAAAATATTCTGGAATGGAAAATGTAATTAAAATTCAGAAAGCGTTAATTTCTTTTGTTCAATTGCGGTTAAACACTCATAATTTTTTTTAACTGCGGAATTATTTTTATTATCAATAGGAATTAATAATTTATCTATGGTATATCTTTGAACCAAATTCTATGTATATTTTTTGCAACCTTCACTATTAGAATCTCTGATAGGGTTCGAATTCTGTTTAAGTTTAGAGTGCTTAAAAAATATTTTCAATTAAAAAAGTTTTTTATGCGCATTTAAAACCAACACACGGACGAAATCAGTTGAGATAATAACTAACAATTATTACTCCTAAAAATGCTGTCGAAATAATATTCACATGTGAATATCCATACGCTTTGTTTCGAAGTGGATACAATTTAAAGGGAAAAAAATAAGTATATTCAAACGTTAGTTGTAAAACAATACTTATTTTATAAATTATGATAGATTCTACAATAAAAATAAATAATAATATTTGAGTTTTATTATAATTAAATTGTAGCGTAATTATCCATTTTTGTAAGTGACGAAAATTCTTGTCAGTGACGTCAAATTAAATTTTCAACAACAATTTAAATACACCAATATTACAACACGTCACTGATATTCGCTTGTATTTCCATCTCAAGTGATTTGACATATCCGTTTATAATCAAATCTGAGACAAGGGCTGCGGTGTAACTCAATTACCACAAATACATCTGAGAGGCATTTTCGTTATTGTATACTCGAATTACGCAATCAAATGTTGGGCACGAGTTGAACACATAGCTCTGTTTACCCATCGTAAATCATGACATATTCAAATTAATTTCATATAATTATACTACGCATCTTTTGTACTTTTTACAGGTTTATTTTGTTGTTTATCAAATTGCGTTGTTTTTTGAAAATTAATTTTTTATTCACTTCTACATTTTATTTTAACCCATTTGAAGAGGATAAGCAAATATAAGTATCAATCATTTTTTAGAAAATATTCTGTTTATGCCATTTTGTAAATATATAAATCAGGCTGTATTATAAAAACAAGTCATGTTCATTTTTGGATTGACAACGATTATGGTTGAATATTATTGTATATGATGTTTCAAAAAAAGTCTTGGTTTCAAACAATATCTATGTACAAAGATGTAAGAATACACTGTGTGGATCTGATATTTTTTAAAACGTCATACACAATAACATTCAACCGTAAATAATCCCTGTGAATCGAAAATGGACATGACTTGTTTTGATAATAGACTTCTGATATATTATATATGTTTAATTACTACGTCGTAAAACATAATACGAGGCGAGTATTTCCAAAGTGTACTTATTCCATATCAATAAGTTTGTGGCAAACGTCAAAAAAGTGTTTACGGTGTCGATATTACATATTTTTTTGTATTTTATACTATACTACCTATAACATGTATTCGGCGAAGTTACGGAACGCTGGCATTAAATGGGCAGATATAAGAAAACTGGCTAGCAACAAGGACTCATGATGTATTCATATTCTTCGAATAAGGGACGTGACATGGTTTAAGAAGACAAATAAATTAAGAGTACAGAAACCTTTATTTGACAGTTTTTTACAAGTAACAATTCTTTAATATTAACTCTACCATTTTGAATATATATCTCATTACTTTGGGAATGTATTTATTAATTTTATTGTAAAATACTCATTTGTAGAAAATTAAATTATAAAAAAATCATAAATTTAGTTAGTTGTGTTGCGGAATGCCAGCATGACATGGAATACTGCAAGAAGACTGATTAGCGACAAAGAGTCATAAAAGCAACATCTGGTGTTACTATTCTCCGGCTAAGAGACATGACATAGTTTAAAGAGAAGAATTATATTAATAATCTTACGTTACAATAAACTCTCTTTTTACATATCTAGCCTGAGAAAACGCATCGGCAGTCCTTAAAAATTGAAGGTTTTCTCAACAACGGTTTATACATTTTGGCCCATATTCTGGGTATAATAACAAATAAATTGACATTTAAAAAAACTTTCCTGGCTAGTAAGGTGATTTAAAATCGTGAGCTTAGGATACTGGGTGAATACACTGTTTACTGAAATCAGGGCCGAATTAAGAACTTATATTTTAACAACTAATTTTGGTGCGCCAATACTTACTAGTTTCCAATCTGCGAGCAAAGTGTACTATATTTTGCAGGATAAACATGGTGACACAAGAGAGAGCGCCCTGTAATAGAACATATTCATTTTTCATAGCATTTTGAAAATGGCAATTTTATTAGTTTAACCTTTTCTCTACTAGATATAATATCACACTTTGGCAAGCTGTGATTTTTAAAAAAACATACAACCTTATAATATTTCTTTTAAACATATCGACCCTGTTTAGGTAAAAGGGCGTCACCCTCAGTTTTTTTTGAAAAGTGCTTTTATTTGAGAAAGACAATGTACTCAACTAAATACACGATCTGTCAAAAAAACCTAAGCGGAAAACGCAGAATTATTATCGAAATTTAGCATTAGATTTTAAAAACGAGGTACTATGTGTTTATGAAAAGGAAAAAAGCATTTTACATCAATTTTAATATTTTTTCTTAAATAACTTTCTTAATTATTAGATAAGGAAAATAAAACACCAATTCATTGGTCATTATGTACTTTAGATTTTTATTAATGTAACTTTGACTTAAAATCATAAAACACGTTTTTGTGCCTCCTGTAAAATTTGTTATGTGAGGGTTATTCCCTTTCACCTAAATACAGTCGATATATTGAATGTTTCTTTGTCATGTCTTTGTTTTTAATAATCATATAACAATAATTTATTCAGTTAATTCGTTAATAATTTAAATGATAAATTTGTCTATGAACAAATTCTATGGTGCCCCACTTTCCTTTGATATCTAGGCACGTGCTTACTTTGATTAAGGGTTAATCCAGCACTGACTGAATTGCAGAGGAAGACAAAGTCGTAAGGCCCATAAACAAGGTCATTCATTAATAATAGTTATGAACGTCAAGACATTTCTTCGGTTGTGACGCTATCGCTTAGTGTGAATCTTGTCTTGTTTCTTATCGTTTCACTGCCTTACTCAAGTTATTGACTTTTAACGATTGCATGTCTTCACGCAGTAAGAATATCACGTGGGCAAAATGTCGTAGGCGTTGAATTTTGATTAAGCGAATGACGTCAGATAAATCAACGACTTTATAGAACTTGAGACTATAGTGACGTCAGAGAATACGGTTTTGATTAATTTGTTGTAAAATTATACACGAATGTCTGCAAACTTTCAAACATATTAATAATTAATATTGTCTAAGCTAGGTTTTCTCAAACTTTTCCTGCCATGGAACACTTCGTAAATTCTGAAATTCTAACGGAAGACCTTGT
Organism: Rhyacophila sp. Rhy_31_5; assembly: GCA_036584685.1. Classification (NCBI taxonomy): domain Eukaryota; kingdom Metazoa; phylum Arthropoda; class Insecta; order Trichoptera; family Rhyacophilidae; genus Rhyacophila; species Rhyacophila sp. Rhy_31_5. Next base: position 4,646 of record JAPMAG010001165.1, on the reverse strand, counting down.
TTATTTTGTAGAGTAGATAATAACACACATGCAATCAAATTTAAATCTTTATTACTATTATTATATAATACGAAGTATGAGGTAGCGACATATTTTATACAATGTTATTGTATTCACTGAATACTAATTTTTTTATACATTTAAGAGCAACAATCCATTAAAAGTGCTTTAATTTGTTGTGGCTGTTGAAGAATATAAAAAAATACAGGTGTTTGCGGAACATCTATTATATTAACTTTCCATGGAACACCAATGTTTTGCGAAACATATTGAAAAACTCTGCTCTAAGCCAACCATGAATAAATATTTAAGTACTTTTATATTCTTAATCATTTATCTATAAAAAGAAGATGAATATAGGTAAATCCAAGAAAATCCCTTGAGTAATATATAAAAGTATAATTCTTACAATTATCCTACAGCAGTTATTTTTGTTATTTTCTTTCAACCATATCTGCTCCGAAACAAACCATATGGATCTCCACAGCGTGAATATTGTTTTGACAGTTTTTTTACGAGTAATAATCGTCCATTATTACCTCAATCGTTTCGTTCTGGTTACAATACAAATGAATTAACATTTATAAAATTTGCGACCTGCACAAGTTTCGATCCCGTAACCCTCGGCTCGTGAGACCGGTCACTATCCAGTCACCCACCAAGGCGACTGATAAGATGAATATAGATAAATCTATCAACACCCGTATTTTTAAATTTTAACAAAAATGACGTCTGGAAGATAATTTTAATAATATAAAGCAGAATTCATTTAACTGTGCGCATGAGTATAATTACATGTGCGTATTAAAAAGTACATGCAAGCACAAAACTAAATGTAATGAATTTAAATGAATTATTCTTTTCGAATATTTTTATTGAAATAAAAAAAAAACAATTTTTTACGTACCTATATTTGAGAGGTGTGGTGTAGAAAATTGGCAATCCACAGTTAGGTATAATCACGTTTTATTCGATTTTTAGCCTATTTATTAACCATTTTAAACTTCCTCATCCATTTTTTTTTGAAAACTTCATAAATGCCTTAAAAGTAATCTTGGTACTTACTTTTTCAGTATATTTTTAAATGAAAAGAAACTTTCAACAGCAGTTATTACAGAACTATCTCATTGTGGATTACCAACTTTCACGTCACACCCCTCATTTATAGTAGTATTGTCATTCTGTAATCATTGAATGCAAAAATACTAATTAAAACTAAGGTTCACCAAGCTTCTGAAACATTTTCTCTTTGGCTAAGTATTAGACTCTAGATCGTATTTTTGTTATTCTTGTACTAACATGACAGAGCGATAAAAATACGTCCTAATAAGGAGGCGGTCATACCTATGTATGCGTAAATGAATAAAACTATACTTCGATACATTCAAGCGATTTCGTTCATATCATTGTACTCGTATATTATATTTTGGAAATAAATAATTACTTTTTAAGGATTTTTTCATAATATTCCATGTACTTGATTAAATCGTTACACTTTGATTAGTCAGTGATATTTTGCTGATCGATAATGATTTATTTATTATTGTGTAATATTATTTTAATATAATGGTTTAACAAAACTATAAACTAACTATTTAACAAAAACAAAACGTATATAAACATTTTTTCATTACATTGCCATGTATAAAGGTTAAACTATTCTTTTACGTAATTTTCACCATTTTTAGGCATTTATTATAACGGGGCACAAGTTTTTGTATGCAGTTGTTATAGAATATTCCCGCCTATAACGCAAACTACGTAGTATCAGCATTTTTCACCGAGTTGATGTCGTAGAACTTCTGACCAGCAGAATATGATTTTAGGCCGAGATACAAATGGAAATCAATCGATGATAGGTCAGAATTATGAGATGGAAGGTTAAACTGTTCCCAGTCAAAGTTCTATAAGAGTTAATTGTCACGTAACCGTGACTAAATTTATTTGTAAACGTTTTTTTTTTGTTTATTAGCCAAATGAACCTTATTTTATATATAACTTTTGTATATATGAATGTATCATGTAACAATTTCTTCATATTTAAGCTTTTATTAGTTCAGGTATAATTTTAGTCGTGATTTCTATTTTAATATGACAATCGTAATACGTAAAGTTAAGGATGTTAGCATCCTGAATTAACTAAGTGTAACTATTGAACAATTTCACCATTACTTTATCAAAATTTTGTGGAAAATCGTCTGAAGCCTTACCACGAGCACCTCGTTTACCATAAAAGTCCCGTAAGTAATCTGCATAGATTATCCGAAACGAAAAGTTTTGATTAACCGGTCATGCGAAAGTCAGAGTTGGATATGAGGCATTCACTAGAGAGACAAAACTACGTGTTTTATTGCCTTCCATAACTTTGCGTAATTAAAAGGACTCTCGGATGTAAGTGGGTAGAAACTCTAATAAACAATGCACGAGTGACGATTAATCTAATATATTATATTACCAATCACATTAAAAAACTATTTTGAAGCAGATACTTAATTAACAAACCTTAATAATTCAATCGGAAAGTATTTACTCAGCACTCTGATTTTGGCCAAAACTTATCTTTTTCTTGGTTTTTAAAATTCAAAAATAAAGACCAGTAAATTAAGCATTACCAACAAAAACCCTGTTTTGTTGTGTTAAATACAATGTGAATTGTAGATAATAAAAAAAATGTAATATCGACATCGTAAACAGTTTTTTGGCATTCACGACAAATATTGTGAAGTGGAATAAGTTGACTTTGGAAATACACGCCTCAATTATGCTCAGTTCATAGAATATTAATATCGGATAAATCTTGAAAAAGACTATAACTAAATTTCATCACATGGATTTTTAGTGGACAACAGAATCCATAAATGTCTTTCCGTAGTTTTATTGAATATACGAATATATATTATATTATATCATAATATACTTTTAGTAGTATTTTATAAATGTTCCATTTTGGAGATGTTATAATATAATTATAAGTATAATTATTTGGCGCTACGATCCATTCAGGACCATGGCTGACTGCACAACTTCTTTCTAGGCTTTTTTGTCTCTATCTTTCTCTCTCCAGTCATTCACATTCAACATTTTTATGTCTCTGGTTAGATTGTCCGGCTATCTCATTCTGTGGTGGCTGACGAGTCGAGTGCCTACTGGGGTTCCTTCAAACAACTTCTTAAGAGTTCTAGATGTGTCGCACTCTACAACATGACCCATCCATTTGGGTCTCCTTGCCTTCAAGACATTCACTATGTTGAGGCTAAATTGTTCGTGGAGCTCAGCATTAGTACGGATGCGAAATCCTTGGTTTTCTTTTAACAAAATTAATTTTAATATCATAATTTTAAAAAATGTTAATAACAACGAACATTTAAGTAAAATATCATATTTAAATATTGCGTTCAACTACAGACTATTTTAACTTTATCTATGAAATAAAAACCATAAATGTAATTATTAGCTTACTAACTTATTTATATCGCAGTATATGAAAACAAAACAATGAAAAACACATTTATATTAATTTAAAAATAATAAAATGAAATATTTATGAAGCCGTCCCAGTTAAAGCATAATCTATAGAAAACCAATTATAATTGTTTATAAATAATGAAACAAGTTTTTCATAAAAATTTCATACTTTATTTAAATACATAATAATTCGCATTTATTTTATCAACACATCGATTTGACAACAAATATTTACACTATTTGATGATTAATTATTTTTACATAACATTTTAAGCAATATATTTTTCAATTCAACAAAATAAAAATAATATATAAACAATTTATAACAAAATAAACTTCCACACACCATATTTGTATGATGCATTCAATATTAAATATGAACAAGATGATTTTTTCTGATAGAACATCTGATACTTGTTTAATCGCATAGAGGAATGTTATTTTTTTCCATAAATACATTTTTGATAATTTTGATTAAATATGAATTTTACTGAATTATAAAAATCATATGTGCATATTTTAAAATTAATTTTTATACATTTTACATGAATAATGATTTGTAGTAACTTCAAATAAATATACGACATGTATTGTAAATTTGATAAAGTGTTTTTTTGAAAAAAAAATAACAGTGTTTTTCAAAGTAAAAATGTTAATAAAAATATGTTAAATTTTTGAACATGATATCATTTATTCATTTGCTACTCTATTAGATTATTTCTCAATGCAGTACTCAGCAACATTTTCTTCAATCAACCAAAAATGTATCAATATACGTTAAAAAAACATCCAGCACATGTTTTAACACTTTAAACGAGTTTAATGTACTAAAAGTTAATTTTTTTTTTTTTTAAGTAAAATCTTTATAAAAGTTTATGGAATAGTGGCTTTATCGGAGAAATGGCACAAATGCAACATTTTTATTATAACTGTTACTTTACTTTATTTGTTTTTATTGCTCGATAGATTCAATAGACTTTTGTCGTATTCAGCATATTTTAATCCATTTTGAACTGAATACATAAAAAAATCTTCTAAAATATGATTTCAATGGTAGTTAACATATCCATCCTGTTTAAGTAAAAGAGCGTAACCCTCGGTTTTTTGAAAAGTACTTTAATTTGAAAATCACAATGTACATAATTAAATACACGTTCTGTCAAAAGGAATTAAGCCAAAAA